>SJYX01003755.1:78057-121182 GCA_006410675.1 Oreotragus oreotragus | reverse complement strand
CAGAGTTTACTCAAATTCATGTCCACCGAGTCGGTGATGCCATCCAACCATCTCCTCCTCTGCGTCCCCTTTTCCTCCTGCTCCCAATCCCTCCCAGCATCAGAGTCTTTTCCAATGAGTTAACTCTTCACATGAAAAGGCGTTGGCATAGTCAATAAAGCAGAGGTAGATGTTTTTTCTGGAACTCTCTTGCTTTTTCGGTGATCCAGCGGATGCTGGCAATTTGACCTCTGCTCCCTCTGCCTTTTCTAAAATCAGCTCAAATATCTGGAAGTTCACGGTTCATGTATTGCTGAAGCCTGGCTTGGAGAATTTTGAGCATTACTTTACTAGCGTGTGAGATGAGTGCAATTGTGCAGTAGTTTGAGCATTCTTTGGCATTGCCTGTCTTTGGGATTGGAATGAAAACTGACCTTTTCCAGTCCTGTGGCCACTGCTGAGTTTTCCAAATTTGCTGGCATATTGAGTGCAGCACTTTCACAGCATCATCTTTCAGGATTTGAAATAGCTCAACTGGAATTTCCTCACCTCCTCTAGCTTTTTGTTCCTAGTGATGCTTTCTAAGGCCCCCTTGACTTTACCTTCCAGGATGTCTGGCTCTAGGTGAGTGATCACACCATCGTGTTCTCCCTTAAAATATTTCTGTTATCACTCCTTTTTACTATAGTCTATCCTTTCAAATTGTCGTTTAATTTCCAAATTAATTCTTCTACTGCTTCAATTCACTCAGGTAAATTTCTCAGTGTCTGAACCCAGGGACTCCCACCACCAAAACAGTTTCAAACTCGTGATAGAACGTTTATTAAAAGTACAAAGTCTGAGATCTGCCAACAGGACCTGAGATACTGAGCAAGTTCTGAGAACTTTAGTTTCTGTATATCCATGATTTAAATAAAATCAGGATTTTCGTCTGATGAGACAGATTTTAAGGGAAGCAATTTGGCAAGTTTTGCATCACCTGTCACAAGCCGTTTACTGATGGAAAACTACTAAGCTCCATTTTACTACCCAATTAACCGGGGCGGGGGGTGGGGGGTTGGGCGTTAACTTACATTCAGCACTGGGGAGGATGGAATTGTGGTAGCAGCATACCCAGGAAGCTTCCTAAAAGCAAAACCAAGCGGTCAGTCGGGCGAAAGCTAAGCCCCAGGTTTGTTTCTCTTGCTAACCAACTGCCTGCGACCCTGCGGGACTAGGCAGAAAAGGATTGTGTTTGTTCGTTTTTTCTTTTCAAATTTTAAATTCCTTTAAGCCAAATGCTGGGCTCCAAACATCCTGTAGGGGAATAAACCGCCTCACCAGTTCTGAGTGTGGAAGCATGACTCCGCCTGGCCAAGGATCGCAAGACGGTCAAGCAACTTCAGAGAAGCCAGGTGAGATAAGGAGCCCGTCTCACTCCCACTGGGAGGGAGAAGATCAGCTTTTCCCAGCCATGCCCGCCTGCGCCGTAACGTGGAGCGAGTCCACAGCCCACCCCGCTGCGGCTGGGCAGGGGCGGTGCGTCACGTGGCCAGACAGCTCAGCCAATCAGCGCAGCCCTCGGCGGTATTCAAATCAACTGCGGGGCCGACGGTTGTGGGGAATCTGCGTCGCCGCCCGGGAATCGGGGTCTGAGTGTCGCCTTCCGCTGCCATGCCGGGCACCGGGCGCTGAGGGACCCTTGGGCCCGGTGGGCGGAATGGAGAATCGGGATGTGCCTCCAGGCCCTTATCGGGCCACTAAGCTGGTAAGACAGTGCGAACGACGAGACTGGCCAGCGGGGTGATGGCCGGTTTTACGTGAGAAGGTTCATAGTTTTTCCTAGGGCGTAGGGATGGGCCCCAGAGGCCGGGAGATTGCTGAAGAGGAGGATGAGGGGAGTTCTCGGGTATGGCGGACCTTTGCAGGATAAGCTTGTCCCCCTCCTTTGAGAGTCAGCCCCCCACCTTTGCTCCAGGCTCCCGGGGTAGGCGCATCAACCCAACTTCTTTTTTTTTTTTTTAAATAATTTTACTTTATTTTACTTTATAATACTGTATTGGTTTTGCCATACGGTTCGATACGGGATACAGGATGCTTGGGGCTGGTGCCCTGGGATGACCCAGAGAGATGATATGGGGAGGGAGGTGGGAGGGGGTTCAGGATTCGACCCAACTTCTTAAGCGACTCTGTTCTTGGTGTTTTCGGCGTCCCCTGGGATGACTTAGAATATTCTGAGTTTAGACGCTCCACGCCAGATTTTCTACCCCCAACAGGATTTTAGGGGAATTTAGAACGAGTCCCAATGTTTTGTAGGATCAGATTGTGACAGCTTCATTTTGCCGGTCCTGTGGAATTAAATACAGGATGTATCGGCTGAATACAACTCAATAACAGCTATTTCTAACAGCTAAAACTCAGACTATTTTAAGTACCCATCAGGAGCCAATGTTGGTAGTCACAGAATTTGTACTTGCACAGTGTCTTGTGTATTTGGATCATCAATCCACGAGGATACTGTGCCACTGGTTATGTGACATTAGGAGGATCTCTTGCATGAGCATCAGTTTCCCCACTGGTAAAGTAGGGCTGAGAGGTGTCCAGAGTAAATGTTACTGTAGGTGAAGGTGTGTTGTTATCTGTAGAATAATAGACAACCTATCCTCTGTATAAACTGCAGCTCAGTATAAGTTTATTGAATAACATATGAAATGAGGAGGTGTATAAAGAAAAGAATACAGTTATTGTGTTTTCTTTCAGCCCTTAAATTTTGTGCTATGATGTTGGGACCACATAGATTAGAAAAGTGGTAGCATAACAAGTACTAACATAGTTGGATTTACAGATCAGATTTCCTCACCTCTAATGTAGGATTTTTTTCAATTAAAAAGTTATATGTTCTGCTTCATCTATGTACCACATCTTATTCTTTCATCTGTCATGGAACATTTGAGTTGTTTCCATGTCCTGGCTATTGAATATAGTGTGGCAATGAATATTGGAGTACATGTGTCATTTTGAATTATGATTTTCTCAGGGCATATGCCCAATGGTAAGATTGCTGGGTCATATGGTAGTTTTATTTGTAGTTTTTGAAGGACTCTCCATACTGTTCTCCACTTGGCTGTATCAGTTTATATTCCCACCAACAGTGCAAAAGGTTTCCTTTTCTCCACACCTTCACCTGCATTGTTTGTAGATTTTTTTGATGATGGCCATTCTGATGGTTTGAGGTGATACCTTATTGTAGTTTTGATTTGCATTTCTCTAATAAGTTGAACATATTTTCATGTGTTCATGGGCCATCTCTATGTATTCTTCTCCAGGGGATCTTCCTGACTCAGGGATTGAACCTGGGTCTCCTGCATTGCAGGCAGATTGTTTACCACCTGAGCCACAAGGAAAGCCCATTTTCACTGAGCATATTTTCATGTGTTTATTGGCCGTCTGTATGTCTTCTTTGAAGAAATGTCTTTTTAGGCTTTCCACCCATTTTTTGACTTGGGTTGTTCGTTTTTTGATATTGAGCTCTATGAGCTGTCTGTGAGAAAAATAAATATTTTATATTAACCCATATGTGTAGAATCTAGAAAAATTGATACAGATGAAGCCTATTTCTGGAGCAGGAATAGAGACACAGACATAGAGAATGGAGGTGTGGACAAAGGGAGGGTGGGAAGAATTGGGAAATTAGGATTGACATATATATATATAGATATATATGTATATAATACACATGAGCGTGCTCAGTCATGTCTAACCCTTTGCAACACCATGGACTGTAGCCTGTCAGGCTTTGTCCATGGGATTCTCCAGGCAAGAATACTGGAGTATGTTGCCATTTCCTCCTCCAGAGGATCTTCCCAACCCAGGGATTGAACTTGCATCTCCTGCATTGGCAGGCAGATTCTTTTACCACTGAGCCACCTGGGAAACCCAACTACCATGTGTAAAATAGATAGCTAGTGGGAACCTGCTGTATAACACAGGGAGCTCAACTTGGTGCTATGTTGACCTAGATGGGTGGTATAGGGGACAGGTGGGAGGAAAGTCCAGGAGGGAGGAGATATATGCATACATATAGCTGATTCACTTCATTGTACAGCAGAAACTGACACAAGGTTGTAAAGCAATTGTATTCCAAAAAAAAACGTTTATCACCACCACTCTCAGACCGGCAATAAACCCAAAAGTTTGGATAATTTGAAAAAGATTTCTGAAAGTGTGATTATCTTTTCAAAATATAAATATATCACAGTGTCATTAAACAAACAATAGACTTAAATTTTAATTTACTCCATCTGTTATGTTTATTATTGGGATCTTCATAGTAAATATATAAACTTTTTTTAATACTAAAGGTATTTTATCAATAAAACTACTGCCTGCCATAAGTTTTGTTTGGCCTGCTTACTTATCAGTGCAGGTTCTAGAGTTTTCAGGTGTGTGACCTTGGTCAAGTTATTAAATATCTCAGTACTTCATATTACATATCTGAAAATGGGGTGATAATAGTACCCATTCATTGAATTATGAGAATTAAAGTGAAGTAATGAATGCAATGTGTAATGTCTGACACAAATGCTACTATCATATAATTAATATTAGTTGAAATTGTAGAAACAGGAATAAATGCTTTCTCTGTTGAGGACTAAAGGCGGGTCCGTTACAGTTCTCCATTATTCCTAGGTTTCCTAAGTAAGCTAATCAGCCAGTGAAGTACTTTTAGTCAAAAACCATTACATAAAAATATTCTTGTAACACTGTAATTAATAATAAGAAATTAGTATGAGATGTAAAAAAAATTTATCACAAATAAGACAAGTGATTTCTTCATGAATTTCAATGATTTAATAATATGTGAAAGAAATGAGTGGATTTTTAAAACTTTTTTTTTTCATTTTGCAGTGGAATGAAATTACCACATCTTTTCGAGTGGGAATGCCCCTAAGAAAACATAGGCAACACTTCAAAAAATATGGCAACTGTTTTACAGCAGGAGAAGCAGTGGACTGGCTTTATGACCTATTAAGAACTAATAGCAATTTTGGTCCTGAAGTTACAAGGCAACAGACTATCCAGCTATTGAGAAAATTTCTTAAGAATCATGTAATTGAAGATATCAAAGGCAAATGGGGGACAGAAAATCTTGATGACAACAGTCAGCTATTCAGGTATTAAACAAAGAAATAACTGCAAAACTGAATTACTTAACCATAAAGTTTCACTCTGCTTCTATTATATGGTTACTAAAACAGCAGCATCTTTAGGAGAAGTAATATTTTCTTTAGAAAACTATTGCTCTTAGTTCAATTGAAACCACTTAGAAGTTAAAGTCCCTTAAGACTAATTCTTGCACAATTCAATAATGATAGACAGTATATATAATAAAATAGAAAGTTGTGAGGAAAGGAGGAGATACTGTAACTATAACATCTTCTGAAAGCTCTATAACATGTGAAAGACAGAACATTATCAACATTTAGTTTCATAGACTTAAGAATTACAAATTCTCACAGGTTCTTGCCTTCAATAGACATATAATCTATATAATCTAAGAATACAGTGATGAGATAAATAGCAGGCTTATATAATACCTAAAAAAAGAAATATACCACAATTTGAAAAAAAAAAAGCATTTATCATGTACTAGCAGCCTTACTTTGGAGAAGGCAATGGCACCCCACTCCAGTACTCTTGCCTGGAAAATCCCATGGATGGAGAAGCCTGGTGGGCTGCCTTTTATGGGGTCGCACAGAGTTGGACACGACTGAAGCGACTTAGCAGCAGCAGCAGCAGCAGCCTTTATGAGTTATGTGTTTTCCTTATTTAATCCCTGGAATAGCTAAACAGGGTAGATATTAACTCATTTTTACAGGTGAAAAGGTGGAGACCATGCATCAACAAATCTTATCCTTCAGTCTGAAATATGCTCATGTACACATTCATCATACTAGTGAATACATTTCTTCTCATGTCAGCTGTATTGTAGCCCACCTTGAGGTCAAGAGACCTTTCTAACTCCCTTGGGTATGCATAATTGAGTTTTCTTTCATGCACCCAGAGTTCTTGATTATACATCCCTTAAATTAGATCTTTGGATTCTAATATACATGCTATTTTACTCTACAAAATTAGTACTTTTCAAATGAAATGTAGAAATAGATTTTTGCCTATGTGTCAAAGATGATTTATGTCACACAAGGACACTACAATAACAAATATATAAATACTTTGTATAAAACTCTATAAATCTTTCCTCTCTGCGCTACTCATTAGTCACCATTTGAGTTTCTGTGCTGCGCTCATCCTTTAGCTTTTATTGTCTTCAAGGTCCTAGGCTTGTCTATACTTCACCTCTCTCCCTAGACAATCTCCTACTATGTCTCTGCTTTCATGCCATGTCTTAATGACTTTCAAGTCTCCAACCCAAATATCGCTCCTGAGCTTTAGGACTCACTTTTTGCCTGTTAGACAAGCACTTCACATATCATATAGCATATGAAAAATCACTACCATCTCCTAAGCTAACTTTTGACCTCTATATCCATATCTGAATGAATGGCAATCTTTCCTGTAGTTGCTTTCATTCTTTCCCTTCTCTTTAAACATGATATAATTATCAACCATGTATATCATGCTGCCTCGGTACTCTCTGATCTGTCTGCTTGTCTTCATGATATTTTTTTCATTAGACTATTGTTCTCTCTTACCTGAAATTCTGCAAAACTCTTAATCTCTCTACCTCTAGGCCTTTTACAGTGATAATAAAACTATGAATTGGTTTAAGAAGTCTTTTTAAAATGTTAACAGTTGCATTTGTTGATGGTCACCTATGTGGATGTTATTTTACAAAAACACCCTGTACTTGTTTGTATCTTTGAAATGTTTTATATTAAATTGAAGGGAAGAAAAGCATTATAATCAAAAGGAACAAAAGAGTTCTGAAAATTGAACAGTTACAAAGGACAGAAAATATATACAAATTAGATAAGAGAAATTTAGAAAATGTAACTTTCTAGAACTGTTTTGTATGTAAGTCATACCTCTCCTAAAGAATTAGTCCTAATAATAGCCCTGAATTATACAGGAATAAAGTTAAAATATACAGTTTACTCATTATATCAGGAAACTATTTTTAAAAATTAAAGGCTTAATGAGAAAATTAATTTATGTAGAATATTCATTCCTTGATAAATTAAACCCAGTGTTTTTGAGTTATTTTTAAGATTTTTGTTGTTGGTCAGTTGCTAAGTCACATCCAACTCTTTGAGACCTATGAACTGCAGCACACCAGGCTTCCCTGTCCTTCACTGTCTCCCAGATTTTGCTCAAGCTCATGTCCATTGAGTTAGTGATGCTATCCAACTGTCTCATCCTCTGTCCCACTCCCCACCACCACTCACGCTTAATCTTTCCCAGCATCAGGGTCTTTTCCAATGAATCAGCTCTTTGCATCAGGTGGCCAAAGTAATGGAGCTTCAGCTTCAGCATTAGTCCTTCCAGTGAATATTCAGGGTTGATTTTCCTTAGGATTGACTTTTTTGATCTCCTTGCAGTCAAAGGAACTCTAAAAGAGTCTTCTCCCAGAACTATTTATCCCAGAAAAGATAAATAGGCACTAAGATAAATAGGCACTAAANATCAGGTGGCCAAAGTAATGGAGCTTCAGCTTCAGCATTAGTCCTTCCAGTGAATATTCAGGGTTGATTTTCCTTAGGATTGACTTTTTTGATCTCCTTGCAGTCAAAGGAACTCTAAAAGAGTCTTCTCCCAGAACTATTTATCCCAGAAAAGATAAATAGGCACTAAGATAAATAGGCACTAAAAGTTCATTATCTCACATTATTTAATTGCATATTCTTAAACCAGATTTCCTACAAGTTCTCCACTTAAAACTCTTCCACGAAGGCATCCAGAATTGAGAAAAAACAGCATAGAGAATTTTTCCAGAGATAAAGATAGTATTTTTAAACTTCGAAACTTATCTCGAAGAACTCCTAAAAAACATGGACTACATTTCTCTCAGGTAAAACCATCCTTTTTACTAATTACTTGTTTAAGTATAATTACTGTGTGCTTAGTAATATGAATAGAATAATTAAAAGTAAATGATTCTTTAAGATTTGAAGCCAATGCTTGGAATCACTTAGCTATATTATATTCTAAATGTATATATGTAAATTTGTTTGGAACTCAATAATAAAAATTATAGTGAGACATATTTGAAATACTATTTGTATAATTTAAGCATGTATTTTAAATTAATTTGACAGTAGTGGGGGCAGATATAGAACCAAAAGCTCTATTACGGTGCATGCTAAGTGCTAAATTGCTTCACTCATATCCAACTCTTTGCAACATCATGGACTATAGTCCACCAGGCTCCTCTGTCCATGAGATTATCCAGGGAAGAATACTGGAGTGGGCTGCCACTTCCTTCTCCAGGAGATCTCCCCAATCCAGGGGTTGAACCTGTGTCTCTTAAGTCTCCTGCACTGGCAGGCAGTTTGTTTACAACTAGTGCCACCTGGGAAGCCCCAAATATTGTATTATTTCTTCAAGTGACACCTTTGCAGCTCCACAATAGACTGATACTAATAGAATTACTAAATATTAGAAGTACTATCAGTTCATTATTTCTAAAATTTGAGCATCTTAAACCAAAGTAATTCTTTTTTCAGGAAAATGCAGAGAAAATGAACTGTGAAATAATCGATGAAGATCAAGAAAATTTAGCTGAAAACAGAGAACTAAGCCAGAAAGATGTTGAAGAAGTTTGGAGATATGTTATTCTGATCTAGTAAGCTAAAACTAAGCTATAACCAAGTTCCTGGGGTGTTTAGGATGTTATTTTGTTATTTTCATCAAGATGCTCAGTTGAAAAAGAGCAGATTAATTCTCAGTGCTTAGAATTTCACCTGTATTTGTGTTTCTTAATAAATACTTCTGTATTTATTGTTCTGGTAGAGTAGAAATAGAATGGTTTGACTATGATTTGCTTTTTCTTTGACTCAAAGTTGTAGCTATAGTTTGGGGTCTATGTTGGAATCCTTCAAAAGTTATAAAGATAAATATATTTTAAAGTAGATACTAAATATAAGCCTTAGAAGTTTGATTTAAGAAAAATATTCTGAAATCTTTGTCTGTTTGTTATTCATACTCTTATATTTCTATTCCACCTATTTTATGGAGAAAAAAAAAGCTTGTATTCTTTCTTCTATTTAGCCTGCAAACCGTTCTAGGTGTATCCTCCCTAGAAGAAGTCATAAATCCCAAACAAGTAATTCCTCAGTATGTAATGTACAACATGACCAATACAAGTAAACATGGAGTAGTTATACTGCAAGACAAATCAGGTTGGTATCAATAAAAGAAGCTGGAATCATTTTAAACTTGCTAAAAAAAGGCTGCAGCTATAGTGAGGATAAAGACCAAAATATATAAAGTAGAATGCTTCAACTGAGAGAACATCAGGGAGACTACTGTTATCAGAGGTACTTTGGTAATCATGGCGAAATAATTTTAAAATGAATATTATTCACACTATTGTTTTAGCTCTTAAGGTGGATTCTTGCTTGAATTTTTTTAAAGGCAGAGTAAACATCCAAAGAGTATGCAAATACAATTGAAACTATTGTTTAACCACATTTTATTGAGGACCTACAATGTGCCGGGCATTGTGCTAAGGATTAGTGATGATTTAAGAGAAAAATGGTCCATTCCTTTCTGGAGCTTACATGAGAAGTTACATACAGATTTAAAGGGGTCAAGACACATGTAAAACCAAAGTAACACAAAATAAAATATAAGTCCAAACTTAAGAACAGTATTTAAAAGAATACCGGCTTCCCTGGTGGCTCAGAGGTTAAAGCATCTGCTTCCAATGCGGGAAACCCGGGTTCGATCCCTGGGTCGGGAAGATACCCTGGAGAAGGAAATGGCAACCCACTCCAGTATTCTTGCCTGGAGTATCCCATGGACAGAGGAGCTTGGTAGGCTACAGTCCACGGGGTCACAAAGAGTTGGACACGACTGAGTGACTTCCCTTTCTTTCATATTGTATGTATTTTATATAATGTATTCGTTTCAAATATAAAGAAAATAAGGGAAATCAAGCCAGTTGCATTGGAAAATTTACAGGAAGTGTATTAATAAATTTACTTAAAATGTTGGCTCTTGTCTTTTTTCCTAATAATCAGTTGCTGGCTGTAGAATTAACTGACATGCATTACTTTGAGATTCTTTCTGTGGGCAAGAACTTTTGAGATTTTAATCATAAGAACAAAAAGTAAATGTTGAAAACTAAGAGCTATGTTGTATATGTATGCAGCTTTGGATCAGTCCCATCTTTCATTACCTGAAATAACTTGAGTGTATGCTCTCATCTAAGCTTTCTATTCTTTATGACTATTAACTTTTCAAGTGAAATATATGTGTGGTTTTTGTGTTTGTGTAAAAAAACTGTAACACTTATGCATCATATTTCATTTAGTGGCAATTGAAAGATTTTTAAGCAAGCCTTGCTTTGAAATCACGTAAATAGTAAAATATAATATTTTAATTAATTTTATTTTATTAATATATTTATACATTAATATATATATTATAAAATATAATATTAAAATATAGCTTGTTTCTGTCATAGGTCTCACTCAAATCAGTAATATTCAAGAAGCATAGCTAACTTTTAAACTTATATTTTAAAATACTATATGGCCCTATATCTTATTAAATATGTAATCAATTTTAACTCTGGTAGTAAATATATATTAAATATATGTATAATTATGTAGCAAGTGTGAAGTTTTAAATATACTGTTATAATAATTATATAATTAAATGATATTAATTTTTTGTGTAGATGATCTTCCTCACTGGGTACTATCTGCCATGAAGTGCCTAGCAAATTGTAAGTAAACAAACAGTATATGTGTGATATGTGTATGTATTATATTGATAGTATTTAATAAGAACCAAGGGATTATTTTAATTCATGAAAGTCACGATAAAATTGAACTATATCATTTCTGTTGATGTTTAAATGAAGATCTAGTAGAACTGATTACATTTCATTGCATGTGGATTGTGTTATAGAACACGTAACTTTTTCTGTGCAGATAATGATTTTATAATCCAAGCTAATCATTTATGACTGTTTTCATAGATCATAAAATCATAGCCTAGAAGATCTCAAACAGTTTTTAGATATAATCTACATCAATTGTCTCATGAGTCCAGGGAGTTCAAATAGCAATTTATAAGTAAAGCAGCTGGTAAATACAAAGTTTCAATTAGAAATTAAGTCTCATAAAACCCACTTCATTCCCCTGGCCATTGTACTCAGCTTCAGCATTCAGATGTTTCATGATATACTTCTTCTCTATAGGATATATTAATGGGACTTTTATGTTTATCAAAAAGAATGATCTTCACTAAGTTAGATAATTTTTTAATGTTTTGTTCTTCAAGCTTTTTCCATACTGGTCAATGATGGTTGGTTTTTATAATTTAAGGCCCTGTTAAAGTACAGAACACTAATTGCTCTCAAAGTCAATTTTAAAAATGTGTGCAGAGGTATATGCTTCTTAATCATCAAAAGTAAAATTACATTTTAATAATTATATTACAGAAGTAATTTTCTAGGTCTTATAAAATTTGTATTTTATTAATGTTCAAAATAAGTATATATTCCCTTATTGTCCACTGGGTGTCAATATGACAAAATAGCAGAATAGCAATAAAGTAAGTAATATTAGATACAGAAAAATTCTATTTATCAAATCAAGGTAAAGAAATTGAACAGAAACATAAGATTTTTGAAATTCTCTTTCTACCTTCCCCTACCTACCTGCCTTTCTCTCTCATACCTTGCCTCATAGTTAGCAACTCAGATAGCGTACTTCCAGGGATTTCTCTGATACCTCATCTTTAGGGTTTTGTTTCTTTTGCTTCCCAGTCCATGTTATGCATTCAGTTCAGTTCAGTTCAGTCACTCAGTCTTGTCCGACTCTTTGCAAAACCATGAATCGCAGCACGCCAGGCCTCCCTGTCCATCACCAACTCCCAAAGTTCACTCAGACTCACATCCATCGAGTCAGTGATGCCATCCAGCCATCTCATCCTCTGTCATCCCCTTCTCCTGCCCCCAATTCCTCGCAGCATCAAAGTCTTTTCCAATGAGTCAACTCTTCGCGTGAGGTGGCCAAAGTACTGGAGTTTCAGCTTTAGCATCATTCCTTCCAAAGAAATCCCAGGGCTGATCTCCTTCAGAATGGACTGATTGGCTCTCCTTGCAGTCCATTATTATGCATGTTATGCATAAATGATACCAAAGATATAACTTACTGGATTCCAGTTTAACAACAATATGTCTAGCCAGAGGCAATATCAAGACTTTCATTTAACATGTTTGTTATTTATTCCCCCACAGTAATCCTGTGACATACAAGAATCAGTGATCAATATACTATTCCCAGTTTTTTTCTAGAAAAGAAAATTTAGGCTTTTTTCTAATACATGAGGAGCTATATATTCAAATCTAGATTCTCTAAATTCTGTAAATTTTATATGTTTAATTCCAGTAAAGAATTTTCTATCTTAAAAAACTTGTAATGATTATCAAAATTTTTATTCTACATATTAAGAATATATCTCATATCCTCCTTATAAAAACTGTTTTGTTCCACATAAAGCCATCATTAGCCTTTAAACTATAAAGTGTGTATGTGTGTGTGTTACCTTGAAAGATAGTAGAGTAAATCTCAAATCTTAGTGCATAACACAGTCACTAGAGATACTCACCAAACTTTCAGGTTCAACTGATTGAATATGGCAGGATTTTTTAAAAAATCATATCTCAGAAGATTCTTCTAGTGAAGATGCCCAGATCAGTATTTGGAAGCTACTAAATTAGTGAACAAATAGCAAAAATTTCTAGATCAATAATCCCTTAGCTGCATTGGAATTCTGATAGATTCTGTACTGTATAGAAGAGATTATGCTTTTAATAGGCACATTGATGTTTCTGATTATGTAGTCCATGAACCACACTTTAAATGCTGTTGAGTCTCAAGGTCCTATGACTTGCTCTTACAGAGCTCTGACTTCTAATTTTAGCTTTGCCATCAAAGGCTCTTGCATCTTGAGTGAGTGGCTCTGAGCTTCAGTTTCTTCATCTATAACATGAGATCAGAATTTCCTGAGGAAAATACCAATAAGTAGGCATAATTATTTCAATAATGTTAAGCTAATTAAATAACAATGTAATGACATTATTTAAATTCATTCAGAGTATGCTTTATATCAGGCAAAATTTAATCATGAAAATATAAATTTGTAAAAGACAATTTGAAAGAATTATTTGCAATATCTAAATATTCTGTGCTATATAAAATGAATTGTGATAAAATTCCATTAAAATAAACTTCCCTGATGCTTTTAAAATATATTTCAAATTTTTCAGTCATACATATATTAAAACTAAACAAAATATTAATAACTGCAGTGATTTCTAATGAAAAGATAGTGAGAAGGCATGAGATATGGATAACCTTTTAAATTTTTGAATTATGACAGAATTTGTTGTTAAGCATAGATCCTTCATGAAATAAATACAGGCTTTAGGCTTTTTATAAGTATCTTTAAAAATTATATTTAAAAGAAATATATTTCACTATTTTTTTGCCTTCCACTTAGGGCCAAGAAGTAATGACATGAATAATCCAACTTATATTGGATTTGAGCGAGATGTATTCAGAACAATTGCAGATTATTTTCTAGATCTCCCTGAACCTCTACTTACCTTTGAATATTATGAATTATTTGTGAACATTTTGGGTATGTATAGATTTTTCCTTATTATTTAATTTATTTTACTGGTTTCCAAGTCCCCCATAATTTAAAAGATCTAAAAGTATAGATAAGTATGAAAGTGACAGGCTATAAATTATTTTAAAACTCAGAAATATTCTGGTTGCTGTTATGTTTTCCAGTCATTCAAATATACCATTCTAACACCAACTCTCTACACCAATCACGTCTTGCAATTCAGTTCATTTCTGAAACTACCCGGTTAACCCAGACCCCAAAAGTTGAGGGCAAAGTTTTTCAACTTGGATACTAACTACCCAGGACTAGCTTAGACCCCACAGATTAAGGGCTCAGTTCATCAAGACTGTCCTCACTTCATACAGGAGCTGCAAATGGGGTCCTCATGTTTCATAGCCATTCTCCCTGGCTTATTACCAAACCCAGGGATTCCCACAATCCCTGAGGTTTAATAATTCACTGTAATAGTTTTCATAACTGTGAAAAGTGCTTTACCTAATGATCACCAGTTTATTATAAAGTATATAAGTTAGGAGTAGCCAAGTGGAAGAGAGATATAGGGCAAGAAATGGGGGTAAGGGCTGTGCAGAGCTTCTATGTTCTCTTCAGGAATGTCACTCTCCCAAGTTTGTCCATGTATTTACCAACTGGTAAGCTCCCATAGCTGTGTTGTTTCCATTTTAATTTGAGGTTTCACTGCATAGACATGGTTGATTAAATCATTGGTCATTGTTGATTAAGTTTGATCACCACCACCACCACCCACCCACCCTACCACCCCCTCCAGGGAGGTATGCATGTGTGCATGCTAAGTCATTTCAGTCGTGTCTGACTCTTTGTGACTCTGTGGGCTTTAGTCGCCCAGCTCCTCTGTCCATGGGATTCTCCAGGCAAGAATACTGGAGTGAGTTGCCACGCCCTTCTCCAGGGAATGTTCCTGACCCAGGGACTGGACCCATGTCTCTTAAGTCTCCTACATTGGCAGGTGGGTTCTTTACCACTTAGTGCCACCTGGGAAACACCAGAGTCAAGTGAAGTGAAAGTCGCTCAGTCCAACTCTGTGACCCCATGAACTATACAGTCCATGAAATTCTCCAGGCCAGGATACTGGAATGGGTAGCCATTCCCTTCTCCAGGAAATCTTCCCAACCCAGGGATCAAACCCAGGTCTCCTTGAGGTAGGACTAAAATTCCAGCCTTCTAAGCAAGGCCAGCACTGGTGGTAGTTTACTAGTTAAGTCGTGTCTGACTCTTACAACCCCATAGACTGTAGCCTGCCAGACTTCTCTCTCCATGGGGTTCTCCAGGCAAGAATACTGGAGTGCGTTGCCATTTCCTTCTCCAGGGGATCTTCCCAACCCAGGAATTGAACCCTGGTCTCCTGCATTGCAGGTAGATTCTTTACTCAACTTTACTCAGGCCAGCCCTAAGTCAACTCATTAGCANGTTCTCCAGGCAAGAATACTGGAGTGCGTTGCCATTTCCTTCTCCAGGGGATCTTCCCAACCCAGGAATTGAACCCTGGTCTCCTGCATTGCAGGTAGATTCTTTACTCAACTTTACTCAGGCCAGCCCTAAGTCAACTCATTAGCATAAACTGAAGCGTGCTCAAATAGGCTCATGGTGAAGAATAAAAGGCTCCAATCACTCGAAATTCCTTGGGTTTTAGGAGCTATGTACCAGGTATCTGAGAGAAAAATCATATATATGTTTTCTTAAACTATAGTTGTCTTATAATTAAGCACTTTCTAATACTTATAAACTGAAAGTAGATATTTTTTAATGTATTTGACTCAATCCATTTAATTAGATTATTGAAATAAATTTTAAAATTATTTTCATCACAAATTGGAAAACCTCTAGTCTTGCACTTTGTAACTGAATGTTGCATGTGTCCTATTTAAGTGGCTTCTGAATTAAGCAGCTGCTATTTGTACTATACTAACAATGTATACTATAGTGATGCTTTATTTTTTTAATATTGCTATTGTTTTTATTTTTGTCCACTATCATACAGTTGCATCTTAATTTTTGTTTCATTTCCTGGTAGTTGTTTGTGGCTACGTCACAGTTTCAGATAGACCCAGTGGGATACATAAAATCCGAGATGATCCACAGTCTTCAAAAATTCTTCATTTAAACAATCTGAATTCCTTCAAATCAACTGAGTGTCTTCTTCTCAGTCTTCTTCATAAAGACAAAACAAAAGAAGAATCAGATACTACTGAGAGACTGCAGATAAGTGATCAAGGATTTCAAGAAAAATATGCTAAGAAAATGCAGCTAGTTAATTTTAAAAACAGAAGAGCCAGTGCTAATGACATAATGGGAGGAAGTTGTCATAATTTAGTAGGCTTAAGTAGAATGCATGTTCTATCCTCTAACTTCAAACCAAGGTGCTATTCATTAGAAGGAATTGTAGATTTACCAGGGAGTTCAAGTAAAGAGGTCTCCAGTGTCTTCCATCAATCTGTTCTGAACATAGAAGGACAAAATAATAAGCAATCTTTAGAATCTGAGACCAAACAGGAATCCCTGATGAATCTTCATTCAGAGGAAAGTATTCAAAAGCCATTCTCTGTTGGTTATAAGAGAACCTCTACTTTGACCACTCAAGACCAAGAGGAGTTATATAATGGAAAGTGCAAACCAAAACAGCTTTGTAGATCTCAGAGTTTACTTTTAAGAAGTAGTACAAGAAGGAATAGTTATATTAATATGCCAGTGGCTGAAATTATCATGAAACCAAATCTTGGACAAGGCAGCACCAGTGTGCAAACAGCTATGGAAGGTGAACTCGGAGAGTCTAGTACCACAGTCAATAAAAGACTCTGCAAAAGCACAATAGAACTTTCAGAAAACTCTTTACCTCCAGCTTCTTCTATGTTGACTGGCACACAAAGTAAGGTTGATGCTTTCAATGCATGTAATATTAATTTTTAGTGTTTACTAACCCAGTTTTGCTTATCTGGCTTTTCTTCTCTGAAATTGCTTAATTTTTTTCTCCAAAAGAAAAAATTCTTGTTGTATAAGACTTGTCATGGCATAACCAAGATTTATTCTACTTACCTAAAGCACTCCTTTTCTTTGCCTTAAATTTCATTTATTCTGAGTCAGTTTATAATTGGTGAAATTTCAGTCCTTCATAATCCAATGGGTTATAAAGAAAATAGTTTTTGAAGAATGTGTAAATTTCATGGAATAGTTAAAATATTAAAATATTATTTTGCCTTCCTTATATAACTGTATGCTGGTAGTATTAAAACAACTAGTGTCATTGATGATTTTTCTTTCTGGGGGGTGACTTTGCTTTCCCAGGTTTGCTGCAACCTCATTTAGAGAGGGTTGCCGTCGATGCACTGCAGTTATGTTGTTTGTTACTTCCCCCACCAAATCGTAGAAAGCTTCAACTTTTAATGCGCATGATTTCTCGAATGAGTCAAAATGTTGATATGCCCCAACTTCATGATGCAATGGGTACAAGATCACTGGTAAGTTGATTTCTTAAGGAAATAATAAGTCTGAATCATAAACCACCACCACCACCATTCCCCCGTCCCCAGCAGAAAAAAAAAAAGAAAACCAAACTAAGAGTACTATTCAAGTGATGTCATGGTCTTGAAATCCTAGATTCTTGAGTTTAAAAGACTTGAAAGTCTAACCTTCCCTAATGTACCGTACAATGCACATTAATCCTTTATGCTCAGTCTTTTATACTTTCACATCTTGATCTTTGTATTGTCTAAGGACTTTGCCTCTTCATTCATTCTATGTTAGATTGAGTCAGACTGTCAGACCATATTATATTGCCTCATGCTAATTCTGTTTGGTGGAAAAAGAAGAGGAGATATAGGCACTGCTGAAAGCTGAAGGGCACTGTAACCCTTGAAATAGAGAATTAATGGGAAATTCATATGTAGTAAGTCAGAGTGTTTCAGATACTCTGGGAGTGGAAAAGTTGTATTTGATGTATTATGTGAATTAGGATGGCTGTCACTGTAGGCAGGAAGTTGAGAGAACTTCTGTGAAATAGTCTTGGGCTCCATATGAAGATGAGGGATGAGGCATTCATATGCAGATGCCCATTGGAAATGAACTCTTGAAATTGTACCTCTAATATGTCTCTCTCTGTTTCTCTTTGTCTCTGTCTCTCTCTCTGTCCTATAAAGAACTGCCACTTTCTCAGAGCACAGCTTCAATTTACAAGATGTTCTTGTAGCAAGGACTCAGGAGCTAAGTTCCATTCTTCCACTCAGTAAGGACAGTTTTTTAATAATAATAGACGTACTATAAAGAGAAAAAATTACTCTCAAGTGATTGTGGCACCACTAAAACGCATAGGGAAGTTTGTAGGGGAAGATATTTAGAGAGATATGAATAGAAAGAAGATAATTTTGATTTTACACTTTTTCAGTTAGGTTATAGGACATCCAAGTGAAATATATCCTACAGACTGTTGGAATCCTGAGCCTGGTGAAAAAGATCAGGGCCAAAAGTACGTGTTTTAAAAAGTGGTAGTTGAAGGTATGGGAGTAAATGAGCTCTACAAAGCTGAGGAAAAAAAGAGTAAAAATCTGAGGATTTAACCTTAGAAAAAGATAGGAAAAACCTGCCAGACATGTAGAAATAAAACCAAAAATAGTTTAATAAATATGCTCAGCATCTATTATGTGCACAATACCTAAAATACAATTTTGTATTCAAATTATTTTAGAATGAAGTGTATGTTTATCTGTGCCTTATTAAGTTAATCCCACAAAAACACAAATAGAATATATAACATATAAACACACATGGTTATAAAGTTGGCACCATATATCTTTTGAAACTGGAAAATAGTGTGTGCAAGGGTGCATGCATGTATATGCCTTATGTTTGGTGGCTTATATGGATATAAATGAGAGTAAATTAGTTTTGAAACCTAAAATTTATCCCAGGATTTGAAGATCATCATGATGGAACCGAAAAATACATATATTGTCTTTAAAGACTGATGGAATAGCATTAAAAACTATTTTCCAATTTCAAAAGATATATGGTGCCAACCTTGTAACCACATGTGTTTATATGTTATATATTCTCCTGTTTGTGTTTTTGTGGGATCAATTTTATAAGTCACTCTTCTCTAACAGTCCTTGTGCTGTGCTGTGCTTAGTCATGTCTGACTGTTTACAACACTGAGGACTGTAACTTGCCAGACTCCTCTGTCCAGGGCGATTCTCCAGGCAAGAATACTGGAATGGGTTGCCATGCCCTCCTCCAAGGGATATTCCGAACCCAGGTGTCCCACATTGCAGGCAGATTCTTTACCGTCTGAGCCACCAGGCAAGCCCAAGAATACTGGAGTTGGTAGCCTATCCCTTCCTGCCTTCTCCAGGGGAACTTCCCAACTTAGGGACACGATATTTATATGGTATTAATGGAATCGATGTATTTACTAATAAAATTGTGACAAAGTTAAAAAGCTAAGTCTTCTGTGGTCATTTGGAATTTATATTAAGGAATTACTTAACAATTACTAAAATAAAAGGAATTGGCATTTTATTCTTCCTAATGTTATGTTATTGTCCTCATTTTTTAAGCTGAAGTTGGCTTATCACTTTATCTCAATCTGTTAGCATAATGCTACGTAGAATTTACTGATACTCTATATAAAACCTTAAGCTTTTAAATTCACGTCTTTTATTATGTTTCTAGATGATACACACTTTTTCTCGGAGTGTGTTACGCTGTGCTGAAGAAGTAGATCTTGATGAGCTTCTTGCTGCCAGATTAGTATCTTTCTTGATGGATCATCAACAGGAAATTCTTCAAGTGCCTTCTTACCTGCAGGCTACAGTAGAGAAACATCTTGACTACTTAAGAAAGGGCCATGTATGTATTATGAGTCTTAAAATTCTTTGCATTAGTCTATTGCAAGTGTCAGACTCATCTCAATCTAGCCTTATCAAGAAGGGAAACTATTTCAGCTCACATAAATAACCTCCAAAAGTCAGGAATATAGACAGAATATGGAGATTCAAATAGCCAGAGGACTCTTTTCCATCCCTTCATCCCTTATTTCCATTTCAGTCCTATAGTTGAAAACTGGCTCCTTCACATGATGGGATATGGTTGATTAAAGTGAAAGTCACTCAGTCGTGTCTGACTCTTTGTGACCCCATGGACTATATAGTCCATGGAATTCTCCAGGCCAGAATACTGGAGCAGGTAGCCTTTCCCTTCTCCAGGGGATCTTCCCAAACCAGGGATCAAACCCAGGTCTCCCACATTGCAGGTGGATTCTTTATGAGCTGAGACACAAGGGAAGCCCAAGAATACTGGAGTGGGTAGCCTATCCCCTCGCCAGTGGATCTTCCTGACCCAGGAATCGAACCAGGGTCTCCTGCATTGCAGGCAGATTCTTTATCAAGTGAGCTATGAGGGAAGCCCTATGGTCCATTAAAGCTCTTTGCATTCCATCAGGGAAAAGAGCCATTCCTTCACCTTTGATTTGAAAAGTTACTGGTATGGACTCATATTGGCCCAATCTAGGTTAGATGCACATTTTTTAAGTGGTTGAGGATGAGTGAGTTGAAGAGAGGGCCATACTCTGAGTGACTCTACATAGATTAGAGAATAGTGTGTTATTCAAAAAAAAGTAAGGATAGTTAGGGGTAGAATGGGAAGGAGAAAAGGAATCTAAGGAACCAAAAACAACACATCTGTTCTATTCAGTCTTTGACTGCCCAGCATATATACTCATGTTTCTTCCTATGCATACCATTCTAATGTTGCCATGATTTACCATAATCATAACTATCCCCTACAGTTTCTTTCTCTTGTCTACAGATGTTAGAGGCCCTGCCCATATTCTTACACCTCAAAAATTGTAGATGAACACTCATTTTTTCAAAACATTAGTGTTTTAAGATGAATTAAAATATCATGTTGATTGTTACTGTTTCATAGTTAAAAGGATAAAATCCATAGTTAATGGTACTAATGATGATTTTACATTATTAATATCTTACGTACATCCCCATTTTATGAATGAGACAAATCAAGACAAGTTTAAATAACTTGCTGATGGTTATAAAGCTATAGTAGGTTGTAGGACTGGGAGTGAGACCCTACTGACTTATTGCTTCTCTGTTGCATAATACAGTTTTCTTAAAGTGTTGAATGTTTGGTGGCAAAATAATATGAACAAAATTCCATTGAAAGAATTATTTACCAAATAGGAACATGACCTGAATTAATAGATTTGACTGTATCATTTTGTTCTTTACAGATTAAAAATCCTGGAGATGGAGTGATTGCTCCTCTGCCAACGTATTCATACTGTAAGCAGATCAGTCCTCAGGAGTTTGATGAACAGAAAGTTTCTACCTCTCAAGCTGCAATTGCAGAACTTTTAGAGAATATTATTAAAAATAAGAGTTTGCCTCTAAAGGAGAAAAGGAGAAAACTAAAACAGGTAAGAGACTGAATAATTTCCTAATCATAAATATTTCTAATATGCTATTGCTGTTTGTTATTTAAAAGCATTTAGAATCTAATTTCTTATTTTAATATTTTGAATTTTAAATATTATATATATATAACTTATGTATTTCTACCTGCTTGGTTTTAAGTCCTCAGGAGTTTGATGAACAGAAAGTTTCTACCTCTCAAGCTGCAATTGCAGAACTTTTAGAGAATATTATTAAAAATAAGAGTTTGCCTCTAAAGGAGAAAAGGAGAAAACTAAAACAGGTAAGAGACTGAATAATTTCCTAATCATAAATATTTCTAATATGCTATTGCTGTTTGTTATTTAAAAGCATTTAGAATCTAATTTCTTATTTTAATATTTTGAATTTTAAATATTATATATATATAACTTATGTATTTCTACCTGCTTGGTTTTACTCTGTCCTGAAATTAATAATAATAATAACATATACTCTCCTTTATGTCAAGTATTTTGTGTTTATAGCATGGAAAACACTATATTTGTATTTATACCTTAGGAAAATAATTATAAACTTTAGATTATAATATGTAAATTTTAGTGACTCATCATTGCCATTTAGAATTTTTAACTCTGTATCAAAGCACTGTAGCCACATGATTCTAGCATGTCCAATTCCAGATCTGAGACACTCGAAGAAATATGAAATATACCAAGTAGATCCTAGTGACCTTCATGGTGTTACCAATGAGAAGAAAGAACATCTGGAATTTAGGAGAATTAATATCCTAGAGCATTAATGCTAACTGGGCTCCAAGAAATATTACAAGATACCTTTCATATGTGAGAAAGTGGAGGGAGAAGCAAGGATAAAGTAAAAGGATACTTATCAAATACATATTTGAGAGGAGCACAGAATCCTTATAAAATCTTGACCAGTGGCTTCAGCTTGGATAATAATGTTAAATATCCTCTAATTCTTCACCCCATTTTTAAGTTTCAGAAGGAATATCCCTTAATATATCAGAAAAGATTTCCAACCTCTGAAAGTGAAGCAGCACTTTTCGGTGACAAACCTACAATCAAGCAACCAATGCTATTTTTAAGAAAACCAAAGTTTCGTAGTTTAAGATACTAATTGAATTGAAAATTATGTACTACTTCTAGAACTTTGGTAAGTGAAGCCATATGTAAGAATTCAGGTACTAAAAAGGAAGTCTATTTATTAATAAGGTTTTTTTTTTTCAATAAAACATTATATAAGGAGGTGCCAAATAGTTTTTATCATTATGAAGCTGCTAAGAAACTAGTAGACCTTAACTGAGAGCAAGTAACAGTAGATGATAGCAGGTATTTTAACCAGAAATTATCTTTAGTTTTTTATACAGCTATCTGGAAAAGTTATCATGGTATGTGCTAAAACTGCATTTACTTGAATTTTGAAAACTGACATTTGCTCATCAAGATTAAGCCGTAATTCTGTTAAAAAAAAAAAAACTTATCTGCACATGCTTATGGATGTCACTTAAAGAACTAGTTGTTTTAGTTTATAATTACTTTTGTTTCTAAGTGTAAGAATGTGAAGAATATTTGGAAACTTGATGAATTAATTTTCATCTACTAAATATTGCACTCATATATTCTTTTTCTACTTTTGATCTATTTATGTATCTATGTGTTTTAAAAATATGTATATATAAGACTTTGGTTTGCCTTTAATGTTTACCCCAACTGCTTCAGACATTCATTTTTTTCCAGTAAATATCTTTTGCATTCTAATTGTCATGAGTCTACAAGAAGGTAGAGATATGAAAAGTAGAAAGCAGTCATATGTTCATTTAAAAGATATTTATTTAGCAACTGCTATATGCCTTTCATTCTTCAAGATGTGGGGAGAAAATGATGAATAAAACAGAAAACCTCTTCCCCTAAAATATTTTCTAATCAAGGAAAATATACCTATTATATACTTAAAATAACAGTACACCCCCTGAAATCAAGTCATGAATATTCATTCCTACTGAAGGCTAGCCTTTTTAATGATGAAACAATTCTCTAAGTAAGTAAGTAAGTAGTAAAGTCGCTCAGTCGTATCTGACTCTTTGCGACCCCAGGGACTGTAACCTACCAGGCTCCTCCCTCCATGGTATTCTCTAGACAAGAGTACTGGAGTGGGTTGCCATTTCCTTCTCCAGGGGATCTGAGATTCTCCAGACAAGAGTACCGGAGTGGGTTGCCATTTCCTTCTCCAGGGGATCTTCCCAACCCAGGGATCAAACCCGGGTCTCCCGCATTCCAGGCAGACGCTTTAACCTCTGAGCCACCAGGGAAGCCCTAAGCTAGTGTTTTTTAAATTTGTGCATATTAGAAGCACCAGGAGAGTTTTAAAATAAAAAATGCTATCCAGAGGGATGATGTGGGGTGGGAGGTGGGAGAGGGGGTTCATGTTTGGGAGTTCATGTACACCCATGACAGATTCATGTCAATGTATCCCAAAACCAATACAGTACTGTAAAGTAAAATAAAGTAAAAATAAAATTTTTTAAAAAGAAAAAAAATAAAAATAATAAAAAATGCTCAGGCCCTACCTTATATTAATTAAATCAAAATTTTAACAGATAGCATATAGGCCTCAGTATTTTTTAAACTCTCCAGGTAAATCCAGTATTCAGCCAGCTTTGAGAATCAGTGCCCTAAATACTTTGTATAAATAAAATGTCAAACTGGGATCACATTGGCGTTATTATTTCATGTAAGAAAATCCCAAGTGTAAGTTCCTGTCATCTTAATAGAAGGTTCTCCAAATTTCTGCTTGACCAATAGTACAAACTTGAAGCAATTTTTCTTCCAAATTTTTCTGAAGATTATTTAATATCTATTTGGTAAGTGTAAAGATATACATACTGACTGGGATGTAATAGACACTTATTGTTCAATGACTGTTTTGATTTCTCAGTGTAATGTCATACAGTAAAATGACAATGTTCCATTTGAGATTATTATTTTTATTAAAAATAGGAACATAAAATAACATATTTTTTGCCCAGAAAACTTAGCTAAAAATATTGAACCAAATTAGAATTCTTCCCAAGGTGTTTGTGTGTACTAGTGTGAATTATGTTGTGTATTGCAATAAAAACTATTGTGGGTTTTGTGACAATTTAATTTTATATTGATTGATTGATATTAAGTATATAAATACTATAAAGGCATAGTAAACTTTCATTTCCATTAGTGTGCATTCAATTGAGTTTAAAGAGTACATGATATAACACTTTAATAATGTGAACTCTGAAGTCAGATTTGAATCATACTGTGCTGTTTACTATGTAACCACAGACAAGTTATTTAACTTCTCCAAATCCCAGTTTTCTCTTAGCTGTATGATAAAAATTATAATAGTACATGTCTGTTAGGATGTGAGCATTAAATACAATAAGGCATGAGAGAAGTGTTTAGCACAGTATCTAGCATAAAATAGGCACTCTAAAATATTAGAAATTAATACTAGAAACACCTAGAATTATAGCACTAGAAGAGATTGTAGGAAAAAAATATAGTCCTCTCAATTGCTTTGAGCAGAAGGGAAGTAACCAAAACAAAATTGTGAACAATTTCTTGTTAAACTTATTTGTAGTGTGTGTCTTATTAAACTTTTTTAGTTATGAAAGAAAGCTTCTGCTTGTACATACTAGTTGAACATATTTGGTCTAGTATAAAGAGAAAGAAAGCATTAATGTCTTCAGAAGCAATCACTGAATATGTGAAAGCATACAGGATACATTACACAAGTAGAATGCTTAGCCTTTGACTGGAATGTGGACAGATACCATTGTATCAGGGGGAAAAAAAGAGTCTTTAATTTCAAATATTGATGGGTTGGTTTGATGTTAAATGCTTATAGAAAGTTTCTTCTAATACTTTTACTTTCTTGGGAAAAAAGAATCAAAATCAGCCCTTGAAAGTAAAGCATTTTGGGGAAGATGTTGCAAATTTCAGGGAAGAGGATATGAAATGGTCTAGCAAATCTGTTGGAACACATAGGAAATTTTATTTCTGGTGCCAAAAGTTATCACCACCAAGCATTCCCACTAGCTTCTGCTAATTGCTGTCATTTAGTGATCCACACTTCTCATATACTATCTAGTTAATCTATACTCAGTAGTGGAAAGTACAAAGAATTTCCTACTGACTAGCTTTCTGTCCTTGGAAAGTCTAAACTCTTAGTTTCCTCATCCATAAAATATGAATAATAACATCTACTTAGCCAAGTTGTAAGGATAATTAAAAGAGGCAATGTAATGTATTTAAATCTTGAACTTACTAGCAAGCCTAAGCTCAATTTCTAGGTCCTTTCCTCTTATATTGAATTTAATAAAATTTCTGCTGATTAAAACTTTCCTTCCAATCTCTGTCCTCATATCTCACAATATATTTTCTGTTCTCTTCTATCAGTGGTGATATTTTTACTTCATGTTTGGAAGAATTAAAAATAGTTTCAGAATTTTATATCCCTGCAGCCTGTTACCTCTCCAATAAATATATCTCCCTTTGATTTTGAAGGTAAAGCACATGTGTATGCATGTGGTATTACTGTTGAAACTTCTAGAAGAGAAATGAAGGATTGTGGTTTTAACATTACACTCTAAGGAAATAAAGTCAGTTCACTGGAATAAAATTCACAGTTCTAAATACAATAAAGTATACCAACTTTATACTATAGAATCTTCTATTAACTCAGAATTAACTTAGCTTTTATATTAACTAAGAATCTTATTTTCTTAAGAACTAGGGGAAAAAATATATAGAATAGCTGTTTTTAATCTCTCCAGAAAACCTCCCAGGATGTGTACTGAGGAAATGGAGAATGTATAAGACATTTGAAAATAGTCTTGACTTTTGCTCATTATGAAAACAACTTTCGTATCATTAATTGGTCTCTAACTTATCCTTCCATAAGCAACTGGAAAACCAAGTACTGAGTTGGCCAAAACTTTCTTTCAAGTTTTTCCATAACATCTTACGAAAAGCCCAAACAAGGTTTTTGGCCAGCTCAATGTATGAAGCAGCTGTTAATAGATACCAACTATAGATAATAAAAGACTGATTCCTCAGAAAATGAAAACAAAGAAGGTAAGCCCTATGCGTGTGTGCATAGTCACATCCACCTCTGTCCATGGAATTTTTCAGGCAAGAATACTGGAGTGAGTTGCCATTTCCTCCTCCAGTGGATCTTCCCAACCCAGGGATCGAACCTGTATCTCTTGTATCTTCTTCATTGGTAGGCAAGTTCTTTACCAGCTGAGCCACTGGAGAATCCCTATGATTGTCTCAAGATTACTGCCTCCAGGCAGTTGCCAGGCCACAGTGCAGGGAGGGACAGCCAAAATAAAGCTCAGCATTTCAGTGCATTAAGTAGCTAGAGATCAGAGGATGAGTGAGGAAGCTATTAAAAAATACAGAAGACAAAAAGTTAAAGAAAAAAAACTTCAGAGATCTGCAGTGGTTTAAAAGTTTTATTGAGTACTAATTGGCATTGGGCAGTGTGAAGTAAATCAGTTGAGTACTTAAAAAGGGGTTTGGGGGGCAAAGAAAGAATGGAATGAAAAGCAGTAAACCAAACAGTCTCAGTACCTCACAGATCTGGGAATACATATTCCCATCTGTCAAAGTATAGAGAACCTCTAATACTTGGGGCATTGGGTAGCATCTTCAGAAGAGTTGTGCTTCAATAGTGGGCCAAATTAGTGCTAGAATAAAAACTGCTATGAATTCACCCTACTATAAATCTTAAAAACAAGCCTCAAAATGTTCACATTGCTCTTCAAGTAACTTCCTGTGTGCCAGAACAATAAATACTTGGGGCATTGGGTAGCATCTTCAGAAGAGTTGTGCTTCAATAGTGGGCCAAATTAGTGCTAGAATAAAAACTGCTATGAATTTACCCTACTATAAATCTTAAAAACAAGCCTCAAAATGTTCACATTGCTCTTCAAGTAACTTCCTGTGTGCCAGAACAATACTTTAAAGAAATACAACAAAATCCACATTTAACAATATAAAAATTACAATGTCTAGCATCCAATCATTGGAGAAGGAAATGGCAACCCACTCCAGTATTCTTGCCTGGAGAATCCCAGGAATGGGGGAGCCTGGTGGGCTGCCGTCTATGGGGTCACACAGAGTCGGACACGACTGAAGTGATTTAGCAGCAGCAGCAGCAGCATCCAATCAAAAATTATCAGACATGCAAAGAAACAGAAAAATACATAATCCATAGCCAGAGGTAAAAGTGATCAATAGAAATATATAATCCATAGCCAGAGGTAAAAGTGATCAATAGAAATGTACCTAAATATAACAGAGATAATGAAATTAACAGGCACTTTAACAGTTATTATAAACATTATAAATATATTCTAGGATATAAAGAAAATCAGGAATATATTGCCAGACATGGAGGATACAAAAAAGATTCAAAGATAATTCTAGAGATTATAATATCCAAAATGAAAAATAAATGTAATAAAATTGAGAGCAAATTAGACCCAGCAGTGGCAACCCACTCCAGTACTCTTCCCTGGCAAATCCCATGGACAGAGGAGCCTGGTAGGCTGCAGTCCATGGGGTCGCTGGGAGTCAGACATGACCCAGCGACTTCACTTTCACTTTTCACTTTCATGCATTGGAGAAGGAAATGGCAACCCACTCCAGTGAAGCTGGGGTGGGGAGTTAGTGTTTAACAGGAATGGAGTTTCAGTTTTGTCAAATGAAAAGAGTTCTGTGGATGGATGGTGGTGATGGTGGCAAAACAATGTGTAGGTACTTAATGCCACTGAGCTGGACACTTAAAAATGAAAAATTGGGGGCTGGGGTAGAGAAGGGATGGATTTGGAATTGGGGATTAACAGATGCAAATTATTATATAAAGAATGAATACAAAATGAGATCTTACTCTATATCTTGTGATAAACCATAGTGGAAAAGAATATAAAATTATGAAAAGGAATATGTTATATATATATATATATGTATAACTGAATTGATTTGCTATAAGCAGAAATTAACACAATACTGTAAACCAACTATACTTCAATAAAATAAATTTGTTTAAATGATAAATTTTGTTATGGCCATTTTACTAGAAATTTTTTAAGTAAATAATTTTTTTCAAAAAAGCATTACTCAGAGACTTCCACTTAGACTGTGAATATGGCCTAGAATCAACAAACCTATAAGAGAGCCCTCTTTTCTCTNCAGCCTTGAGATGTTCTTTTGATGAATCTGTGAGGGAGAAAGTGGTGTCCCCGTCCTATTCTTCCGCCATCTTGACCGGAACTTAGAAATTTTTTAAGTAAATAATTTTTTTCAAAAAAGCATTACTCAGAGACCTCCACTTAGAGTGTGAATATGGCCTAGAATCAACAAACCTACAAGAGAGCCCTCTTTTCTCTTCATTTTCATGGGGAAGAAGTGCACCATAGCTGGGAGCAGGGCCTGTAAACCTCCTCCAGGGAGTGTTTCCCTGGCAAGTAGAGCCTTGGCTCTATAAAGGGGAACCCCTTCCTCAGTTCCTCACTCAGGCATAATCTCCTTAGCTGCCTTTCCAGCTGGCTCTGAATTCTGTGCCAGGTGAAGAATACAGCAGACTTTTAGGTATAGAGTCCCCCTGGGCTCTTTTGAAATCGACTAAGAGCCCTCAGAAAACCCTCTTCAGGGAACTCAGATGCCAACAGCAGAGAGAAAACCTAGATCAGAACCTGTGAAGCAGCCCACGTGGATTCTAAAGATGCTTCAAGATACAGCCTCTGATGGGGAACTGGGGGCTTGGTCCACACTTATACCCTGTAGGTCTGCCAAGATGCCTGCTGAGTTGTAAGTTTCTGATTACCAGGAACTGAATATCTATGAGCATAATAATTCACTTGTTACAAAATCACTAGAAAATGGGGTGCATGACTAGAGTGTTCAGGAAGAAACTGTAAAAATGATTTAAGAGGTCATGTTATAGAGGGGCCTGGTGTTTAAAATCAGATGCCGGGACATGCCCAAACCAAACATTTTAGATACTAGAGCAAATATCAAGGTTGTACTTTTTTAAGTAGCTTTAATTAGTTTGCCCAGAAAAAAAATACCACCCAAGGATACTTTTGAATTACTTTATATTAGTCTACAGATGATCTGTAGATATCTAGGAAATAATACACATAGATGGAAGACAGATCTTTATTTTGTCTAAAAGTGTTCTTAAGAGAACTCAAGAGGCAGCTAACGGACCTGGACCCAGGACTAAGAAAGGTAATGCCAGCTTATGTGGAGGTGCTCAGCAGGGCAGGGGTGGCTGGTAGAGGCAGTGAGACTGACCTGTCTGACCTTTCTAGATCCAAGCCATTTCAAACAAAAAGGATTTTATTGCCTTAAAAAAAAAAAAAAAAAGAAAGATGAGACTGTTTGGGGAATTAAAACCAGCACTGGAGAAACACTGGACATTTATACTCCCGATTGGCTAAACTGCATTAATCTCTTACCCAGTTTGACTTATTATTTTCAGTCTCTACAAAGCTCTTTGCATTTGTCACTAAAATACATTTCCCCATAAATTTACTGGACTAAATTTTGGTACCATGATGCTATATCATATACAGACAAAACTGGGAAAAATAGAGACTACCTTTTTCCTTTTGTGAGAATGGTGAAAGCTCAATCTTCTATGGCACTGCATTCCATTTGTAAATGTCCAAATGACAGCTCTTCCACGTCAGAAGCTCTATTAGACTACAAACTTTTCCATGACGGCATCTCACGTTGGCACAGAACATTGTGTGTTCTTACTTGCAGGATGTCAAGTTCAATTTATTTTTATGAAGAGAAATTGTTCGTGGGAAAGTCAGGGGTTTTAAGGGAAATGGAATCATGACGCACATGAGTTATACATTTAGAACGCCAGTGAATGTTCTTTGGAACATTTCAAAAATGGTCATGTCATCAAGATGTCAAACCCTCTAGCTGCCTTCCTGGATTCTTAGAGAATTCCCAGAGCCAGAGTAGGTCCCGTCTGTTTTCTAAATCTTCCCACTGCAAATGCATGCTTCCGGAAAGAAGCCTTCCTTTGCTGAGTGTGTCCTGTTATTAGAAATAAACTTAATGAGAATATCTTTGCGTCTGATCTACAAAGCACATTATATAGAATTTAATTCCTTTTCTGCATGAATGTTAGAACTATCTATATTAAGTGGCTGGAAACTGTAAGTGTGAAGACTGCTCGCAATGGGCTGGGTGTATATTTTGCCTCCTGAATGAAATTCAAGCAGTGACCTGTTTTAAAGTCCAGGTTCTATTCTCTGCCTTGCTTGCTGCCAGCCCTCCTGCCCCCTCCTTGGGTGATAATCAGACTTGGGGGTATCTTCTCCCTCAAGTCTTTCCTCTGTATCCAGGCCCACAGCGCCTCTCTGAATTCCGCGAGCCCATTCTCCTGCCAGCCAGGCAGCCTACACCTCAGCCTTGCTTTTCTTAAACACCTGAAGTGCTTGATGATCAACTATTAGATTTAGACACACACTACCTTATTTCTTGTATCAAATACAAATGGGGGGGGGGGGGGGGGGATTTTTCCTTAAGAGATTTTTCCAATAAAATAAGAAGAATGGGTTTGGTGGTGGTTACTGTCTAGGTGGTAAATGACTGAAAGGTGAAGAGTGATTTCATGTTAGAAACGTTAGCAGCTTTCTTCTTTTAATAAATAAGATATGCAGGGAAATGTGTAAAATAGGGCTAGATACATGACAAAATGTATATATTTATTGAAAGTCCAGGAAAGGAATCAAATGACAAGCAAAGCAGTGTTTGGGGGTTAAGCTATGTGGACTGTTTACCTCAGAAGGAAGCCGTGCGCGACCGCGTTCTCGAATCCTCTCCACAGGCCTGGTCCCGCGGCTGGCCCTGAAGGCTGCGCGCGCACCGCGAGGGGGCGCCATTGCCCACTCCACACGCCGCGCCGCTGGGCTCCCTGAGGGCCAAGGGAAACCCCGGCTGCACGCGCTGCCCCCGCCCCTACCGCAGTGCACTGCTCTCGGTGTTAAGGAGCACAGCTAAGCCTTTGCCTTCAAGACGTGTCTGCCTGTCACGTCAGCAACGCTCAGAACCCTCTGCAGCTTCCCCCAGGGCTTGGAAGGTGGGCAAAGATTGGATCCCCCGCCCCATGCTAATTAATGTGCATGAAGGCACTCCTGCTGCCGGCTGAGTCACCCAGCACCCCAAAGAGAGGATCAGGTTGGAGGGAGACTGGACGGCCTGGGAGACCGCTGCGGAGAGAAGCGGGCCACTGGTTGTGCCAGGCTTGGGAGGGTGGGAGCCATCGAGGGACGCAGCGGGGGAGGGAAGGCCGGGGAGGCCAGCCTCGGGCTCAGGCCAGAGGAGGGTGGCCGGAAGCGGCTGTGTCCACAGGTGGCAGCAGCACAGGACGCGGGACCACTGCCCGCCCTTCAGACGACACACGCTGCAGCACCTGCAGCAGAGTGCGGCCCCGTCCACTGAGTGCTGTGCCGCCGCCCTGGGCATCTGTCTCTGTGAAGGAGGGACACCGCCTGGAGGAATGGGAGAGGGGCGCAGGAGCGAGCCCCTGGGAGAGCTGTATTCTGGGGGCGCGGATGAGAAGCCAACACCAGCCACCTGCTCACCCACAGCTGTGAGCAGGAGGCTACGCCCCCGCCTCCTCCAAGGGACACATTGCCATGAAAGGTCCGTCACTCTTCAGGCCTATGTGAGCGTCGACAGCTTGAGAGCACCTCAGCAACTGCTCAGGCCCGGGAAGGCCTGTCCTGACTCCTAAGTCTGGTGGGTTAGTGATGGAAAGAGCAGGTCTGACTTCACAGTGGACCCACTGCTTTGACTCTAACCCTTGCATTCTATTGCTTTCGCTACAGGTCAGTCGCTAAAGGGAGGAGGCCTACAGTTTAAAGTGCACATAACGGCTCATTTCTGGGAACCCTGCCTCCCATAGCTGAGTGTTAACCTAAAATACCTTTGTTTTTCTGTCCTATGTAAAGTGGATAACCAACACGAACCTACTGTATAGCATGGGGCACTCTACTCAGTATTATGTGACAGCCTGGAGTAAAAGGGAATTCATTATACCTACTACTGTGGGCAGGAATCAAAAAAAAAAAAAAAAAATCTGCACCAAGGCACATGTAATCAAGTTGCTGAAAACTAATGAAGAGGAAAAGCATTCAGAGAAAAACAATTTATACAAAGGAACAAAAATAAGAATTATAGACTTATTTTTTAAAACTGTAAATGAGAAGGCAATTAAGTGATACTGTTTTAGATTTGTTTTCTTGGTTGAGAATTGGTGTAAATTCACCACCAGTAAAAATTTTGGCAAGGCCTGTCAGTATTCTGCCAACCACCAGTAACAGATTCTTCATTACAAGCTAGCCATTGATTGATCCAGATCCAAAATCCTAGTTTAGTCAGCTTTGTAGGACTAGTCTTAGTTCTGCCTTAGGTCATGTTACCCATATTACAGTACTGAGACAAATATTTGTGTGTTGGAGATTACAGAGTAGTACATTTAGCTGACTCATTGGAAAAGACCATGATGCTGGGAAAGATTGAAGGCCAAAAGAGAAGGGAGCAGCAGAGGATGAGATGGTTAGATGTCATCCCAGACTCAATAGACATGATTTGAACAAACTCTGGAAGACAGTGAAGGACAGGGATTTGCAGACCATGGGGTCGCAAATCATCAGACACAACTTAAACAACTGAACAACACTTAGCAGTACTTGCAAAAGTGATGGGGAGTGGGAAGGATGGGGCAAAAGAAAAGGCTGAACTGCAGCAGAATTCTAACAGAGGCCTCAACTGATCCAATGAACAGGCTTGGAGCTGGGATGGGCCTTCAGAATTGTCCCAAATTGAAAAAAGCAACTGAGCCTTTGTACCTTCATCTAAGTGAAAGTGTTAGTCACTCAGTCATGTCCAACTCTTTGTGACCCCATGGACTGTAGCCCACCAGGCTCCTCTGTCCATGGGATTCTCCAAGCAAGAATACTGGATTGGGCTACCATTTCCTTCTCCGGGGGATCTTCCTGACCCAGGGATTGAACCTGGGTCTCCTACATTGCAGGAAGATTCNGTGAAAGTGTTAGTCACTCAGTCATGTCCAACTCTTTGTGACCCCATGGACTGTAGCCCACCAGGCTCCTCTGTCCATGGGATTCTCCAAGCAAGAATACTGGATTGGGCTACCATTTCCTTCTCCGGGGGATCTTCCTGACCCAGGGATTGAACCTGGGTCTCCTACATTGCAGGAAGATTCTTAACCATCTGAGCCACCAGGGAAGGTACCTTCCTGTAAACCAGTCACTCAAAATGGATTGATTTCGGAAGTACAACCCTGGGTGAAGAAGTTCCCTTCAGTCAAGCATGGTTCCTAAAAAGGACTGCAGCCAATATCCCTGACTGGTGAGAAGTGAATGACTCAGCACAGAAGGGGTTCTATGGAGGCCACCTCATATCCACTGCAAGGGATCCCTAGCATTAAAATGAACAAACTAGAAAAGGGATTAATATGAGAGAGGTTATGAGAATTAATGTTTTGGGATATTATTTGCTTCATTGTTGATTTATTAAAAAGTAATGTCTGTCATATTAATAGATTATTTGGAATTGAAAAAGTTTAAATTGACTGTAATCTTAACAATCAGATAAAACCCTATGAAATCTTGGAGTATCCTATCTCTCAACAACTCAGAATAAAGTAGCTCTTTTTGTCTTCTAAGGCTTATATGATTGACTGAGATTAGCAATAATTTTTCTTAAAAGTTCATGATGAAGGTAAAAATACAGTGAAAGGACCTGCATTCTTATTCATTATGTACAATGTCTCAGACTTTTGTATTTATGGGGTTTTTGTCAGCTTTCTGATTTATATCTTGGAAATCCTAAAGACTGCATCCATCTTTAGATTTTAGCACTTTCTACCTGTCTTCTTACAATTCAGTGATCTAACTTGCAAGGCATTACTTCATGCTCAAGTGAAGAGTCCAAAGTCTTTCTTTAACCCATCTTAACATTGTGTGTCCCCTCCACTCAGATTTATATTTCACCTAGGCTGTAGTCCTATTAAGTGTTGCTATTAAGCACTTATTGGTCAGTAAACATAAAATTAAATTTCAAAATCAAATCATAAATTGAAAGAATTACGTAGTTTAAAAATCACAGAGTGGAAATTTAACTTTTGAAATCTGTTACATAATTTGTAAAGTGAATGTATTTTTAAGAAACCTATTAGTAAGTTAGATTTGGATGACTTGTGGGCAGCAGTGCCATCTGCAGGTCTGTGATGCCATTCTTCTTAGTGCCTGATGTTCTCTAAGAGATTTGACTCTACTGAATATTTATGGTTTTATAATGTCAAGTACAAAATGGCATTAATCACAGACTGAAGAAGGATGAACTTATAGGTACAGATCCTCATTAGAGATTTTTAAACCACTGAGCTAATATCAACTGCCATATCCATACTAATAATTCAAATGTTAAGCATAATGTGTAAGATCTAGACTGTATATATGAGATGAGCGTAGATATTGGAATAATGCTCTGGAAGTGGGTTCTAATTGTGTATATATTATCAGCTGTGTGACAGTAAAAAAATTACTTAACTTCTCTGATATGCAGTATTTTTAATTTGTAAAATGGGAGTAATACTTCCTTCATGACATCTTTGAGACCTCAAAATACATAAAATGTATAAAGTGCCTAGCACAAGTATGCATACAATATGATATCAATTGATAATAGTTCCCTTTCCCTTAAAATTAGAACAAAAATATCAAGACATTTTTACTGTCTTTCTACCTAGTGCATTTAAGAGTTATAAAATATATCATTACCTTTTTGGATAAAATAGAATTTGGGATACTTATCCTATCCTGTATATCTTTTCATTTTTATGTCTTTTATAAAATTTAAATGTACATATATATGTTTGTAGCTGCATAGAGTATTTCTACAATATATTTATAAGAAATGATAAACAGTGATTGCTGAATTTGGGGATTATGAAGGAGTCTTATTTTTTTAATGTGCGTACCCCCAAAACTGTTTTAATTTCTATCATGTCCAACATTACTTTTTCCAAAATAGAGTGCTAATAAATATAAATATTTGGAAAAGGAAAATATCTGAGATTATCCTTATATTAAAATGAATGACAATTCCCTCTCTTCACCTCCACCTCTAAATCTTTCCTTCTAAATAAGACAAAGAAGAGAAGTCTTACCTGAGCAATTCATATTTAGAGTAAATTTTCTCTAAAATCATAATGTATACTTTCAAGGGAATCTGTAGACAGCTTTCTTCAAAATTGATAAGAATGGAATAAACTGCCTAAGATCTTTCCTCTTAGAAAGCAGAAGCTGGCATGATTATTCAGTTGCTAGCTCTGTGATTACATAGTAGACTATGATTTCCATAGTCATTCATGGACATGCCTGACCGAATAACACCATATTTGAATCGCCTGACATGCATGTTTCCAGCTGAAGTTGAGCAAGATAAGGCTCTACCTTCTTGTTTCAGCTCTCATGCTGTAAGTAAGTGTCCTTTTTACAGTTATGCAGTGCCATGTTTTTATTTTGGAGCTTTTGATAGGTGACTCCACTGTTTAAAATGAACCCCAAGTATAGTGCTGAAGTGCTGCCTTTTGTTCCTAAGAATAACAAGGTGGTGATATACCTGAAGAGCAAATGAATGTGTTATGTAAACTCCATTCAGGCACGAGTTATACTACTGTTGGCTATCAGATAAATGTTAATGAATCAACAAAACAATTAAATAATGCATTTTTAAACAGAAACATACATAAAACAAGGTTATAGATTAGTCAGTTCATGAAAATGTTAGGGCCAAAGGCTCGCAGGAACCTAACTCTATAATTCCCCTAAGAGTAAAGGTTAGGGATTGTTATTTCAGTGTTTGCGGTGACTTTTTAGAAACATTATATTGCCATATGTTTACAAAAGAGTGAAGGTATCATGGCTGACTTTGTCCCCCTGCACCTTTCTTTTCTGAATTTATTCTAATGAACATACACTAATTTTACTACAAGGAATAAAATTTTTCAAAATATATACAATGTTAAATGTGATAAAAGTAAAATGCATTGATTTAGCAGTCATATGGATTTGAGTTACTGCTTTGCCTTTTAATGGCTATGTAACTTTGGGAACATTGTTTAACTTTTTCACAGCCTATATACACATATATAAAACAGATAATATGTAACTTGGAAGGTTATTCTGAGGATTAACAACAATGTATCTAAATTGTCTAGCTCAATGTCTGGTATTCATGGAACTCAAAACATGTAACTATTAATTCTCTCCTGGGACTAAGTAACAGAAGCCCAAGCCGCAGAGGCTCAACAGGTGTTTGAAAAATCATGATTTTCTTCCCAGTTATTATCCCCATTCACAAGCACAAACTTAATAGATTCAGTGCTTCAGCTTCTCTATACTTATTCTTGTTCCATCAACTGTTTGTTGAGTATCCACAATGTGCAGAAACTCTTCTATTGGTGAGTAAAATAAAGTCTGCTTTGGGATATTTTAAATCACATGATTTAGGCCTTTGTAGAAGACCTATGGCTTCCCACGTGGCTCAGTGGTAAAGATTCCACACGCCAAGAAGGAAAAGTGGGTTCAATCCTTGAGTCAGGAAAACCCCCTGGAAAAGGAAATGGCAACCCACTCCAGTATTCTTGCCTGGGAAATCCCATGGAAAAAGGAGCCTAGTGGGCTACAGTCCATGGGGTCGAAAAGAGTCAGACAAGACTTAGTGACTAAGCAGCAATAGCAGAAGAACTATAATGACTTTGACCTCCACATATATTTCATCTAATACCCAGATGTAGGGATGGAGCAATTAACCCTAAAATACTGCATATTCTGGAAGTGATTCCTTTTTGAATCAAGTCCATCAGAAATTTGCTTAGGTACAACCCCAGATTTTTACCCTTAAACTCGTTTAATATGCGTGGCATCATAGTACTTGATTTTTCTTTCAGCAATAAGTCTCCAAAGCTTGTTCCACCTGGACCCTTTTTCTCCTTTTCTTTGAGAGTTCATAGTATCTCCTTTCTCTCTTTACCAACCTGGGGAGATGAAATTTGTTTAACATTTACACTAGGTTAGTCTGAGATGGTCAAGATGATCTGACTATTATACAAATTTAGAAAATTTATGACTGAAAGCTCTAGTTCAAAAAAGTAGCTTTGAGAATAACTGAATCCACATCTCAAATTTAATAAGGATGATTTGTTGTTGTTCTGGTTGTTCAGTTGTGTCCGATTCTTTGTGACCCCATAGACTGCAGCACTCCAGGCTTCCCTGTCCTTTACCATCTCCCAGAGCTTCCTCAAACTCTTGTCCATTGAGTTGGGTATTCCATCTAACCATCTAGTCCCCTGTTGTCCCCTTCTTCTCCTGCCTTCAATCTTGCCCAGCATCAAGCTCTTTTCTAATGAATCAGCTCTTCACATTAGGTGGCCAAAGTATGGGAGCTTCAGCTTCAGCAGCAGTCCTTCCAGTGAATATTCAGGGTTGATTTCTTTTAGTATTGACTGGTTTGATTTTCTTGCAGTCCAAGGGACTCGCAAGAGTCTTCTCCAACACCACAGCTCCAAAGCATCAATTCTTCAGTGCTCAGCCTTCTTTTTGGTCCAACTCTCACATCCATCCGACTGTTGGAATAATCGTAGCTTTGAATATAAGGAACTTTGTCGTCAAAGAAATATCTCTGCTTAATACACTGTCTAGGTTTGTCATAGCTTTCCTTTCAAGGAGCAAGCATCTTTTAATTTCATGGCTGCAGTTACCATCTGCAGTGATTTTGAAACCTAAGAAAATAAAATCTGTCACTGCTTCTACTTATTCCCCTTCTATTTGCCGGAAGTGATGGACCAGATGTCATGATCTTAGTTTTTTGAATGTTGAGTTTTAAGCCAGGATTTACTTAGGATGATTTTACTTGGGCATAATTTATAATAGAGGTTGTGCTTTTAAAAATAAGGTACACAAATGGGAGTTCTACTTGGCCCCCTATACACAGAGAAGTAGCAGTGTATTTTTCCCTCTGCCCCCGTCATGATCTCTTATCTGTGTTGTCCTTTTCCTTGGTATAAGGTGCTGGAATGTCACTAACTATATTCCCATGTGTTGTCCAAGAGGCTGGCAAAATCCTTCCATGTATGGCCTAGTGTCCCACTGTGTCCTTTACTAATTATATAGCTTAGCTGACTCCACCTGTGCACAGCTGCCCTTTTACATTTTTCTGTTTTATCTTGTCTCTGCTTTTTTTTTTTTTCTTTGTCTCTGCTTTTATGTTGCATTCAGCTTTTCTCTTCTGCACACAGCAGTGTCCCCTCTGTGCATCCTCTTTTCTTTAGCATCAGCTCTCAACCATTGGGAGAGACTATTTACCTTTGGGAAATGACTTTATTTTGCCACCAGATAAACCTACCCCCTCCCTATGTGCTTCTTTTCTAACACTCTCTGGATCTTGGAAACAGAAGACAGTAAGTAGTTTTTCTTCATTCCAGAACATCTTGGGCCATAGCTACACAGCAGGGATCAAAGCAGGCACACATCAAAAGCACCCCAACTGAGAGGAGCAGCCCTGAAGCTTCTGTGCCTCTGGCTCTTGTTATCTTCACTGCCTGTGAGTCATGTATATCTCATCTCATCTCATCTTTCCTGTCTGCTATTCTGTTTCTAATGCTCAGCAGAGAAAGCTGCTCTTTACTAAACTTACTTAAAAACTCAAGATAAACTCCTTCAATTTTTCCATCCCTCCATCCTCTCATAATTACTATACTTAAACAATTTCAGTGATACTAATTTATTTGACATTACTTAAGCTCTCACTGTGTGCCAACTACTATGAGTGAGTGATGAAGCTAGAAAAGATGAATGATACACTCCCTACTCTCAAGGAGCCTTCAACTAATGGAGCAAGACTACTATCACATTCAGTTCAGTTCAACCACTCAGTCGTGTCCAACTCTTTGCAACCCCATGAATCGCAGCACGCCAGGCCTCCCTGTCCATCACCAACTCCTGGAGTTCACTCAGACTCACGTCCATCAAGTCAGTGATGCCCTCCAGCCATCTCATCCTCCGTCGTCCCTTTCTCCTCCTGCCCCCGATCCCTCCCAGCATCAGAGTCTTTTCCAATGAGTCAACTCTTAGCATGAGGTGGCCAAAGTACTGGAGGTTAAGTTTTAGCATCATTCCCTCCAAAGAAATCCCAGGGCTGATCTCCTTTAGAATGGACTTTTTGGATCTCCTTGCAGTCCATGGGACTCTCAAGAGTCTTCTCCAACACCACAGTTCAAAGCATCAGTTTTTCGGTGCTCAGCTTTCTTCACAGTCCAACTCTCACATCCATACATGACCACAGGAAAAACCATACCCTTGACTAAACGGACTTTTGTTGGCAAAATGTCTCTGCTTTTGAATATGCTATCTGAGTTGGTCATAACTTTTCTTCTAATACAGTGTGTGATCAAATCCATTGTTGTCATCATTCAGTCGATAAGTCGTGTCCAACTCTGCGACCCCATGGACTGCAGCACGCCAGCTTCCTCACTCCTCCACTATCTCCTGGAGTTCGCTCAAATTCATGTCCATTGAGTCAATGATGCTATATAACCATTCTCATAGCATGCTCTCTTCTCCTTTTACCTTCAATCTTTCCCAGCATCAGGCCCTTTTCCAATGAGTCATTTCTTCGCATCAGGTAGCCAAAGTTTTGGAGCTTTAGCTTTAGCATTAGTCCTTCCAATGAATATTCACAGTTGATTACCTTTGGGATTGACTGATTGGATCTCCTTAGAGTCCAAGGGACTCTCAAGAGTCTTCTCCAGCACCACAGTTCAAAAGCACCATCAGTTCTTTGGCTCTCAGTCATCTTTGGGCTTCCATGGTGGCTCAGAATAAAGTGTTTACCTGCAATGCAGGAGACCCCAGTTCAATCCCTGGGTCAGGAGGATCCGCTGGAGAAGGGAATGGCTACCTATTGCAGTATTCTTGCCTGGAGAATTCCATAGACAAAGACACCTGGTGAGTTGTGCTCCATAGGGTCATAAAGAGTCACGACTGAGTAACACTTTATCATCATTAGTAGCCTTCTTTATGGTCCAACTCTCACATCCATACATGACTACTGGAAAAACCACAGCTTTGACTATATGGACCTATGTCAGAAAAGTGATGTCTCTGCTTTTTACTACACTGTCTGAGTTTGTCATAGCTTTCCTTCCAAGGAACCAGTATCTTTTTAATTTCATGGCTACAGTCACTGTCTGCAGTGATTTTGGAGCCCATAGTAGAGACAAAGGATCTTTTGGAGTAAATGGAAAAGAGCACCATNTATGTCAGAAAAGTGATGTCTCTGCTTTTTACTACACTGTCTGAGTTTGTCATAGCTTTCCTTCCAAGGAACCAGTATCTTTTTAATTTCATGGCTACAGTCACTGTCTGCAGTGATTTTGGAGCCCATAGTAGAGACAAAGGATCTTTTGGAGTAAATGGAAAAGAGCACCATTTCTCAGATGAGGTGATACCTTGGATGGGTGTTTTTCCAGACAGAGGGTTCACAGATGTGGGTACAGAGTTATGGTAGTGTTGCTGCTGCTGCTGCTAAGTCGCTTCAGTCATGTCCAACTCTGTGTGCCTCCATAGACGGAAGCCTACTAGGCTGCCCCATCCCTGAGATTCTCCAGGCAAGAACACTAGAGTGGGTTGCCATTGCCTTCTCCTGTGGAGAAGACCTCGTAGAACTAACACCCAAAAAAGATGTCCTTTTCATTATAGGGGACTGGAATACTAAAGTAGGAAGTCAAGAAACACCAGGAGTAACAGGAAAATTTGGCCTTGGAATGCGGAATGAAGCAGGGCAAAGACTAANGCCACAGGACTGGAAAAGGTCAGTTTTCATTCCAATTCCAAAGAAAGGCAATGCCAAAGAATGCTCATCTTTAGGTGCTCTCATATGTACATGCACAGTGCACATGCTGATAAACTTCTCTTGTTTTTCATTTGTTAATCTGCCTCTGCCTTATCATACTATTAATGGAATGCTAGCTGGCTTAAAACTCAACATTCAGAAAACTAAGATCATGGTGTCTAGTCCCATCACTTCAGGGAAATAGAAGGGGAAAAAGTAGGAGTGACAGATTTTATCTTCTTGGGCTCCAAAATCACTGCAGACAATAACTACAACCATGAAATTAAAAGACACTTATTCCTTGGAAGGAAAGCTATGACAAACCTAGACAGTGTATTAAAAACCAAAGATGGTGTTGTCCTGGGACCCTGCTTCAGACAGGAGGGGCGGTCCTAAGATGGCAGAGAAATAGGACGGGGAGACCACTTTCTCCCCCACAAATCCATCGAAAGAACATTTGAACGCTGAGAAAATTCCACAAAACAACTTCTCAATGCTGGCAAACATCAGGCACCCAGAAAGGCAGCCTGTTGTCTTTGAAAGGAGGTAAGACAAAATATAAAAGATAAAAAGAGAGACAAAAGAGGTAGGGATGGAGATCCATCCCAGGAAGGGAGTCTTTAAAAAGAGATGTTTCCAGACACCAGGAAACACTCTTAACAGCGCATCTGTGGTGAGCCTTGGAACCTCAGAGGGCAACATAACCCGGACGAAAAATAAATAGAACCCACAGATTCCGTGCCTAATGGCAACTCCCAGCAGAGAAGCAGCCCAGACACTCACATCTGCCTCTAGCAAGTGGGGGCTGGACAGGGAGGTGCAGGCTGCATTGCTTAGGGTAAGGACCAGGCCTGAATGCCCCAAGAGTAATCTGAGGAAACTAACTAGAGATAGCAANCCAACATAACCCGGACGAAAAATAAATAGAACCCACAGATTCCGTGCCTAATGGCAACTCCCAGCAGAGAAGCAGCCCAGACACTCACATCTGCCTCTAGCAAGTGGGGGCTGGACAGGGAGGTGCAGGCTGCATTGCTTAGGGTAAGGACCAGGCCTGAATGCCCCAAGAGTAATCTGAGGAAACTAACTAGAGATAGCAACCCAGACTGTGGGATAGCTATCCCATGAAAAGCCTTAACTTAAAACACCGCCAGGCCCACTCACAGAACAAAGGACTGAGCAGAGCTAGCTGGCTGCAGACCAGCCCATCCCCCACCAGAGACAGGCAGGCGAGGGCAGCCAGAGCCAGAAGAGGGCAATCACGGCTGCAGAGAGTCATCCTATACCAAACTGCAAGCAAGCTTTGTTGCTAACCAAGACTTCTTGGGATTCTGGACTGTTAACATCCACCAGAGGGTCACAGCCAGAGATCAGCTCCCCAGAAGAGACACATGGCACACCTGAGAAGGTGCACTGATTGTACACCCAAAAAACTGAGCAGCAGGGATGGGGGAGGTGATAAGTCGCAGCCCCCACCTGGGGGCGACTGTGCTCGCCAAGCACGTGGTCACCTGAGCTGCTCAGACCTGGGAAGGGCACAAAATGCAGGCCCAACCAAGTCTGTACCTTTGTGGAGTACCTGAGAACCTGAAACTGAGCCGCTTAGACCTGGGAATTGCATGCAACCCAGGCCCACCTCAAACAGTTCCTGGCAGAGCAACCTAGAGCCTGAACAGTGTAGACTGGGAAAGCATACGTGCCATGAGCGGGAACCAACCCAGTGTGGCCGAGACACTGCAAGCACTCCCCACACACGCCAGTGATGTATGTTTGCAGTGTTCCTCCCTCCCCACAGCACGACTGAACAAGTAAGCCTAAAAAGTGACCACCACCGCCCCCTTGTGTCAGGGTGGAAATTAGACACTGAAGAGGCCAGCAAACAGAAG
>SJYX01003755.1:0-67191 GCA_006410675.1 Oreotragus oreotragus | reverse complement strand
GGAGGGAGGTGGGAGGGGCATTCAGGATGGGGAACATGTGTACAACTGTGGTGGATTCATGTTGATGTATGGCAAAATCAATACAATATTGTAAAGTAATTAGCCTCCAGTTAACATAAATAGATTTATATTAAAAAATAAAATAAAATAAATTAAAAAATAAGTTCACAAAGCTAAAAAAAGAGAAAACAGCTGCAACTTAATAAACATTGGTTGAAAATGTAGATTTGTTTTACTGAATGCTGCACTGAGACTGCCTCATATCTCAGCAAAATTTATCACTTTCTAATATTGCTCACATGTTTCTTTATGCTTTTTCATTTAAGGTATGGCTTTTATTTCTAACAAGAAGTTCTATAAGAAGGTTTAAAATTGGTGCAACACACTTTCCTATAACTATGAATTTAATCTTTTCAATATTAAATGTGCCAGTTCCATGCTAGCCTATAAAAACCACAAAGAGCAGGGACCACGTTGTCTTACTCATTGATGTATCTTTTGCATCTAGCATACATCCCGGTACATGGAAGGGACTTAATACTTGTGTCACAAATAAATATGTTAGGCATTTTATACAGTTTTCCTCTAATTCACACAATAAATTTAAAATTTCACAAATGAGAAGAAAAGTCTGCCTTATGTCACATAGCTAGTAGTTGATGACAAAGCAGGGATTTGAAACTTAATCTATCTGGCTCTCATATTCTTCCAAACAAAATGTACAGTGGACTTAATTCTAAGGTAAAAATTCTAAATTCCTAAGCACTATCTTTTGAGCACTGTGTCCTACCTGCTTAATTGTTTCCAAGGTCTCAGGATTAACCTTTGTAATGAAGTTGGTCTCTGTGCAGGCATAGTAATCTTCCCCCACTGGGTAGATATTAACAAGGGCATTGTCAGTAACCTCCACTCCTCGGAAGTAAGAAAAAAACCTGTAGAAGCAAATGGCTTTTTTAGTCCAGTAACTTTCAAGCCATGAGAGAAAAATGGCTAATGTAAAATGTCTTTAATAACATGCAGTTGGGTTTCAGAAACCTGGAAAATATATTCTTGCAGGGGTCTGGGAAAGCACAGGTGCCAAATTCTGTTATGACGATCCTTTTCTCAGTCATTGCCCGTACGTAAGCATCAGTGCGGATGAACCTGAAGGACATTGAGACATGGGAAAGGTCACAGAGAAGGGGAATTAGTGTAGTCCCTGGGGAGCATAGAAGGTCATTCCATGTGCCCTTATCAAGAATCATAAATTCACAACATGGAGAATGAAGAGTCAGGTCACTTTCTTGGGGTGACTGAAAGAGACTATTATACAGAGTGAAGTAAGCCAGAAAGAAAAACACCAATACAGTATACTAACACATACATATGGAATTTAGAAAGATGGTAATGATAACCCTGTATGCGAGACAGCAAAAGAGACACAGGTGTATAGAACAGGCTTTTAGACTCTGTGGGATAGGGTGAGGGTGGGATGGTTTGGGAGAATGGCATTGAAACATGTAAAATATCATATGTGAAACAAATCGCCAGTCCAGGTTTGATGCATGATACAGGGTGCTCAGGGCTGGTGCACTGGGATGACCCAGAGGGATGGGATGGGGAGGGAGGTGGGAGGGGGTTCAGGATGGGGAACACATGTACACCCATAGCAGATTCATGTCAATGTATGTCAAAACCAATACAATATTGTGAAGTAATTAGCCTCTAATTAAAATAAATATATATTTTTTAAAAAGCAAAGACATCACTTTGCTGACGAAGGTCTTTATAGTCAAAGCTATGGTTTTTCCAGTAGTTATGCATAGATATGAGAATTGGGCCATAAAAAAGACTGAGCACTGGACAATTAATGCCTTTGAATTGTGGTGCTGGAGAAGACTTGAGAGCTCCTTGAACTGCAAGGAGATCAAACCAGTCAGTCCTAAAGGAAATCAACTCTGAATATTCATTGAAAAGACTGATGCTGAAGTAGAAGCTCCAATACTTCAACCACCTGATGCAAAGAGCTGACTCATCGCAAGAGAACCTGATGCTGGGAAAGATTGAAGGCAAAAGGAGAAAAGGGCAGCAGAGGATAAGATGGTTGATGGCATCACCAATTCAATGGACAAGTATCTGAGCAAACTCCAGGAGATAGTGAAGGAAGGACAGAGAAGACTGGCATGCTGAAGTTCATAATGTCACAGAGTCAGACACGACTTAGCAACTGAACAATAAAAGCAACAATCTGCCTTTGGCCAGATTGTCAGGGCCCCAGCTAAGGAACTTAAAATGGGTAGAGGAAAATACTTTTTTTCTCCTAGACTTCTGGCAATAATAGGCTAGCTAGGACACTCACTTGCTCTGGATGCTGCAACTGTAATCCAGGACCCCTGACAAAGGTGGCCTAAAGTAAAAATTCTTCCCAAAGTCAGCCTCTCGGACATCTATCTTCAGGGTGGTCAAAGTCTTTTTGTCCTGTCTTTTCCAAATTTAGATTAACAAGAGAAAAATATTTGTAAAAATTAGTTATTTGGATTGTTACTCGTGTGAATTTGGTTTTGAGAGACTGATTATGGCTCCTTTCCCTCCAAGAGACAGTTATTGCTTTCTTGTTTGTCTGATTCTGTGTGCTGAAGGTTTGGCTTCCTTCCTACCAGAGCATACAGGTTGTCATACCTGCAACTGCAAGTGGCCAGCTGTCAGGGAGGTGGGGTGAAGCCAGGGGTATCTAGATAACAAGGCAGAAATGTGGGTTGCACCCTATTCGCAGCAGTTATCTTACCAACCACTGCCAGTTTTCACAGTTTGTTTAAGTCTCTCTTGCCTTTGACTACATTTGAAAGTGAATCTGTGTCATTAGAGCTGCTTCTTCTGCACTTTCTGTTGGCATACCACTTGTATCCGTGGTTACACTATAAGAAAGCTATTGTTTTTGGTTTGAGTCACAACTGGAAGAGTATATCTCTGCTTTAAAAAATCTTCAAGACCTTGAACAATATCTGGAACATATAAGGTGCTCAATAAATATATAGAGAGGGGGTAAAATAGAGAGGACTTACAATGGGGTTCCCCAAATGAGATAACCAGAGGCCTTGTGAATTTTTACCCTGTTAGCAGCAGTGTATAGAATATGGTTTTTCTGCTTGACCACTTGAATCTAATGTGCTTCTCCTGCAGGATTCCAGGTTATGTTCAGGGCATAACTCAACACAAATAGGATTCATTTTTCTTTAGAGTCAGTTTGTCATGAAATTTTGGAGATAAAAAAAATCCTTATTTATGTAAAATCTATAGTATGTGATAGGGTACAAAAGGATTTTACAGACTTCAAGGAAATTTGATCCTCCAAGTCAGTAGCCTCTGGTTATGCCCACAAAACCCTTGAGGGTGAGTTCATTCTCATCCAACATTCAGACTATTTGGGTGACAAGATTTGAGTGACACATGTCTACTGGTAATGATGAAAAACATCTCAGTCATGCAGAACTCCTTCCCTAAGCTTTCCATGGTCACATTCTCTTCTCTTTCTAAAGAAGTTCATGAGCACTTTACTTTGCTTCCAAAATTGATATGCATTTGTCATCTATCTTTTTTATTATTCTCCTAGCATTCTTAAAATCTAGCACTGAAAGTGAAAAGTGAAAGTGAAGTTGCTCAGTCGTGTCCAACTCTGTGACCCCATGGACTGTAGCCCACTAGGCTCCTCCATCCATGGAATTTTCCAGGGAAGCATACTGGAGTGGGTTGCCATAAAATCTAGCACTACAGTTACCTATGTGCCCTTTTACAAATCAGTTAATCGCTTTGAATCTCAGTTTCTTCATTGGTAAACTAAGGACTTCTATCAAGATATCTTTAAAGTTTATATCATGTTTAAAATTCTTTGATAATATGTTTTATGGTATTAGCCAAATGCTAGTAGTTGGCTTACAGTAGCAAATAAGCAAATATTCATCAATTGACATCTGTCCCTCATCTTTAGTTGCAAGATATCAAATAGCTATTTTTGTATTAAACAACCATCCCTCAAGATCTAAAAGCTTAAAACAATGACCATTTATTTAAGCTCACAATTCTGCAATTTAGCAGTTTTAACTGGGTTCAGAAAGATAGTTTTTTCTGATCTTACCTGATTTAGAATGGGCCTCAGCTAAGATGGTTATCTCCATTTCATGCCTCTCACTTTCCAACCGTCTAGCCTGGGCTTTTTCTCATGGTTGAGTAAAGGTCCAAGACACAGAGAAAAGTTTCACAATGTTTCTATCTAAGATAAATCCTAAGATAAATTAAAATTTAATTTCAGTGCAGTTGGAACCTTTCTAAATCCAGTTGTTAAAAGAAGTTCCTAATTAAGTAAAACATCTCTAACAAATACAAAACACACACACACACACAATAAATTTTGCTGTGCTTAGTCACTCAGTGATATCCAAGCCAAGAATACTGGTGTGGGTTGCCATGCCCTCCTCCAGGGGATCTTCCTAACCCAGGGATTGAAACTAGGTCTCCCACATTGCATGTGGATTTTTTACTGTCTGAAGAATACTGGAGTGGGTAGCCTATGCCTTCTCCAGGGGATCTTCCCACCCAGAAATCGAACCAGGGTCTCCTGCATTGCAGTTGGATTCTTTACCAGCTGAGATACCAGGACACTCAAAAATGTGTCCTCATGCAAAAGACTAAAACAGGAATTTGACTCAACAGTAGATAATTCACATAAAAGTTTCAAGTTGAAAGCATTCATTCAGAAATATTAATATTACAGATCAAAGTGATTTTTTTGAGACCAAGATTCTTTGAAAAATTTAATCAGTTGCACACAATCTGAACAGACATGATTAACTTACCTAAAGAAAGATTATGAGGATTTATGTGGAAAGAAATTACTAGCAAATCTTACTGAATGTCAATTCTTGCATTTGCAATTAATACCAGGAAAAAGACACTGTAGCAGTTTCATGGAATATCTCACAGCTCTAGTACACATTTTTGTGCTTTTATCAGCAGTTCCAAACTAATTGACAAAGCTTGCATGGTAAGCTATTAGAATCTACTAATCTGCTTTTTTTTCCCACTCAGCTTTTTTTTTTTTTTTCGTATGCAAGATAAGCAAAGTCTGGAAATAAATAATTCAACAAGTCTGATTTGGGCATTTTCAGTGAATTCTTTTCTGAAATTTCACCTTTTCATAATTATATCTGATATCTTAACAAATATTTGACCAAGTTTTTAATTATAAAATAGGCTTAAAGCCCTGTAACTTATGCCCAACTTTACCACATTGTGTTTGTGTGTGGCTTGTTTTTCTTTTCCTGTGTGCCCCTGTACTATTCTGCTGATTATATAGAAGGATCTTCTGAGAAGCAAATTAAGAATGACTGAGGTTTTGCAATCCCTATAAAGCTACCAATGGTATTTTTCACAGAGCTAGAACAAATAATTTCACAATTTGTATGGAAATACAAAAAAACCTCAAATAGCCAAAGCAATCTTGAGAAAGAAAAATAGAACTGGAGGAATCAACCTGCCAAACTTCAGGCTCTGCTACAAAGCCACAGTCATCAAGACTGAACAGACATGATTAACTTACCTAAAGAAAGATTATGAGGATTTATGTGGAAAGAAATTACTAGCAAATCTTACTGAATGTCAATTCTTGCATTTGCAATTAATACCAGGAAAAAGACACTGTAGCAGTTTCATGGAATATCTCACAGCTCTAGTACACATTTTTGTGCTTTTATCAGCAGTTCCAAACTAATTGACAAAGCTTGCATGGTAAGCTATTAGAATCTACTAATCTGCTTTTTTTTCCCACTCAGCTTTTTTTTTTTTTTTCGTATGCAAGATAAGCAAAGTCTGGAAATAAATAATTCAACAAGTCTGATTTGGGCATTTTCAGTGAATTCTTTTCTGAAATTTCACCTTTTCATAATTATATCTGATATCTTAACAAATATTTGACCAAGTTTTTAATTATAAAATAGGCTTAAAGCCCTGTAACTTATGCCCAACTTTACCACATTGTGTTTGTGTGTGGCTTGTTTTTCTTTTCCTGTGTGCCCCTGTACTATTCTGCTGATTATATAGAAGGATCTTCTGAGAAGCAAATTAAGAATGACTGAGGTTTTGCAATCCCTATAAAGCTACCAATGGTATTTTTCACAGAGCTAGAACAAATAATTTCACAATTTGTATGGAAATACAAAAAACCTCAAATAGCCAAAGCAATCTTGAGAAAGAAAACTAGAACTGGAGGAATCAACCTGCCAAACTTCAGGCTCTGCTACAAAGCCACAGTCATCAAGACACTATGGTACTGGCACAAAGACAGAAATATAGATCAATGGAACAAAATAGAAAGCACAGAGATAAATCCACACACCTATGGATACCTTATCTTTGACAAAAGAGGCAAGAATATACCATGGAGAAAAAATAATCTTTAACAAGTGGTGCTGGGAAAACTGGTCAACCACTTGTAAAAGAATGAAACTAGAACACTTTCTAACACCATACACAAAAATTAACTCAAAAAGGATTAAAGATCTAAATGTAAGACCAGAAACTATAAAACTTCTAGAGGAGAACATAGGCAAAACACTGACATAAATCACAGCAGGATCCTCTATGACTCACCTCCTAGAATATTGGAAATAAAAGCAAAAATAAACAAATGGGACCTAATTAAAACTAAAAGCTTCTGCACAACAAAGGAAACTATAAGCAAGGTGAAAAGACAAACTTCAGAATTGGAGAAAAAAAAAATGAAGCGACTGACAAGGAAATAATCTCAAAAATATACAAGCAACTTCTGCAGCTCAATTCCAGAAAAGTAAACGACCCAATCAAAAAATGGGCCAAAAAACTAAACAGACATTTCTCCAAAGAAGACATACAGATGGCTAACAAACACATGAAAAGATACTCAACATCACTCATTTTCAGAGAAATGCAAATCAAAACCATAATGAGGTACCATTTCACACCAGTCAGAATGGCTGCTATCCAAAAGTCTACAAAAAATAGATGCTGGAGAGGGTGTGGAGAAAAGGGAACCCTCTTACACTGTTGGTGGGGATGCAAACTAGTACAGCCACTATGGAGAACAGTGTGGAAATTCCTTAAAAAACTGGAAATAGAACTGCCTTATGCCAGCAATCCCACTAATGGGCATACACACCAGGGAAACCAGAATTGAAAGAGAGACGTGTACCCCAACGTTCACTGAAGCACTGTTTACAATAGCCGGGACATGGAAGCAACCTAGATGTCCATCAGCAGATGAATGGATAAGAAAGCTGTGGTACATATACACAATGGAGTATTACTGAGCCATTAAAAAGAATACATTTGAATCAGTTCTAATGAAGTGGATGAAACTAGAGCCTAGTATACAGAGTGAAGTAAGCTAGAAAGAAAAACACCAATACAGTATACTAACACATACATATGGAATTTAGAAAGATGGTAATGATAACCCTGTATGCAAGACAGCAAAAGAGACACAGATGTATAGAACAGGCTTTTGGACTCTGTGGGAGAGGGAAAGGGTGGGATGACTTGGGAGAGTGGCATTGAAAGATGTATAATATCATATGTGAAATGAATTGCCAGTCCAGGTTCGATGCATGATACAGGATGCTTGGGGCTGGTGCACTGGGATGACCCAGAGGGATGGTACAGAGAGGGACGGGGAAGGGGGGTTCAGGATAGGGAACACATGTACACCCGTAGCAGATTCATGTCAATGTATGGCAAAACCAATACAATATTGTAAAGTAATTAGCCTCCAATTAAATAAATTTATATTTTAAAAAAAAAAGAATGACCGAGGTTTTCAATCTGACATCTTATTTTACAAATCTGATTGGAATTCAGGATATTGAATCATGGCTTCAATAGCTTGGCTTAAGCTGAAGCCTTATATTCCACGATATGCTAAAAAACAATCTGTTCACCCATTTGATTAGAAAATATCTGCTTTTACAAAAAAGCAGCTTTAGAAGAAACCCTTTGATAAATTAGAAATCTCTTCATAAACTATAATAATAGCATCCTCATCACAAATTGTTATTATCAAAAATGAGGTCACTTTTTTTTTCAGCTATGCACTGAATCATTTTGCTGATGGTGAATTAGCCTTGAGAAGGACGAGGTGGTGTTCATCTCTTCATTTCTAGGCATTTTTCTAGATCCTAGAGACAAAAAGATCCTGCTGCCATGGACATGGGCCACAATTCTCTGTTGCCTCATTTTTTTTCTCTCTTACATAAAAGATCACAGAACTGCCTTTGTCATATTGTGAAGTACTGAGTAACACTCAAGTAGATACATAATTAGCTTCTCACTTCTTTGAATTTAAGAATTACTGCTGCTCATTTAAATTTAAAGGCAAAAAGCTTGAAGTTGTCATAGAAGTTTAGTATTAAAACTTTAGAAACATGTACTGAACACTTAACCTATGATTACACACCAACCTCAGTCATGCTTGAGAATAAATGTGTTAGCCATTTTGACTGATGGGTGATAGGACAGTGGGCAGAAGGCCTATTTATTCAAAACAACTCCCTTGACAATCAACTGTGGTACAGAAAAGTTGCACCATTCATTCTTCCATTCATCCATTCGTGTATTCACTCACTAATACCTGCTTTGTCCACTGCATTGTGCTAGACAATGGAGTTAAAAGACTAAAAAAGAAACCCTAGTCCTGATATAAAGAAGTTCATAGGCTGGTTAGAGAAAAAGATGAATAAATTGCCAACTATAATGTAGCAAGTGCTATAACAAAGTATAAGGCTATGAGGTAACATGTATCACATGTTGTGTATTTTTGTATTACACCATCTACCTTAATTAAATAAAACATCTCAATTATTAAATACAAAAATAATAGGGACTCAAAACTTGATTTCATGCACACTGGGATGAAGTTTAATGAAAAAAGAGACTTGATCTTTTTATTCACTGTCATATATACATAGTGTTTGACACATTTGTATCTTACAAGTCTTAATAGAAAAGTCTTTCTTAAATTTCTTGCCTCTTGCATTGTCTTACTTCCAGTATCACTGTATAATACCTAATTCCTTCAGTCATGAAGCTCCTTAATCTCATTTTCCCACTTCTAAAAATGTATAACAGAAGCTCCTCACACTGTTCTATATGAAGCTCAGGAAATTCTCTGAAATTTATTTGACAAAAATATATACTTACCAAACAGTGAAATTTCCCAACCAAAACTTAAGTACTAAGGACCAGATTAATGAAATAATTTGTTTAAAAAACAATGCTATTCAAGATACTGGAAGCTATAATTTAAAAAAAACAAAGACCACTAGACAAGATGAGGCACCTAATTGTATCAGCTTAATGCTATGAAAGGATTCTAGGCTGTAATGCCCATACAGCCTAGAAAATTCCAAATTGAGGAGATGGAGTTGAGAATTATGGGAAACAAAAGGTCTAGAGTTCACAGGAAAGAGTCATAAAAGGGGAAATCTACAAAGAATTCTGAAAATCTGCAAAGTGTTCCCCTTGAGTATTCAGCTGAAATACTTATTAGCACTACTATATTAGGAAATTACCCAAGGCCAAGAGAATCACCTGAGTGGTTTAGAGGACACAGTGCTACTCACCCACACAGAATTGAGTATATAGTACCTATTCCCACCGCACAAGACTAGAAAGCCTTCATGAAGAATTTGGTAGAATTCTCAGAAGATTCTTGACTCAGTATTGGACAGTAATATTGTATAATACAGTATTAAGGAAAATTGGTCTTAGCACTGCTTCAATCCAACCTAAAAATTCTTAAAAACAAAGGCCAAACTGTTTCCAAAAACAGTGAGTCACAGAATAAAGTTCAATAATATTTAAAAGAATACAAATAAACTTAACAATCAATGAAGTAAAATTTTAAATGTCTGGCATCCACAGAAGGGAATGGAAAGATATATTCAAAGTCCTGAAAAGGAAAACTCTTCAACCTAGTATACTCTGCCCAGGAAGATTATCATTTAGAACAGGAGAAAGAATTTCTCAGACAAGCAAAAGCTAAAAGATGATGGCAATACTAAATCTACCCTAAAGGAAATATTGAAAAGCCTTCTTTAAATAGAAAAGAAGACAGACTCTATGCTGCTGCTACGTCGCTTCAGTTATGTCCGACTCTGCAACCCCATAAATGGCAGCCCACCAGGCTCCCCCGTCCCTGGGATTCTCCAGGCAAGAACACTGGAGTGGATTGCCATTTCCTTCTCCAATGCATGAAAGTGAAAAGTCAAAGTGCAGTTGCTCAGTCGTGTCCGACTCTTAACGACCCCATGGACTGCAGCCTACCAGTCTTCTCCCGACATGGGATTTTCCAGGCAAGAGTACTGGAGTGGGTTGCCATTGCCTTCTCCGGAAAAACGCAATACTTTCTCCTTAAGATAAGGACAACATGAGGCTGTCATTTCTCACTGTTTCTATTCAGCATTGTCCTGAAGTTCTAGCAGTGTGATAAGACCAGAAAATAAAAGAAGTAAAACGCATCTAGATTGGAAAGGAAGAAGTAAGACAGTCTTTGTTCATAGCAACATGATCTTTATGTTGAAAACATGATTTATTTTTAAAAAACTACTAGGACTCTTAATGAGTTTAGAAGAATTTCAGGATACAAGATCAATATGCAAAAATCAAATTTATACACTAGCATCAACAAGGAGAATAAATTCATATTAATAAAACAGTACCATTTACAATAGCATATAATGTTTAACAATTATTTATTAATGCTGAGGTTTACATCACAGTAACAAATAAATAAGGGCACGCTCCTCAAGACACTAAGAGGGTAAGTGAAGTGAAGTGAAATGAAGTCTCTCAGTCGTGTCTGACTCTTTGTGACCCCTGTAGCCTACCAGGCGCCTCTGTCCATGGGATTTTCCAGGCAATGGTACTGGAGTGGATTGCCATTTGCTTCTCCAGGGGATTTTCCCAACCCAGGGCTCGAACCTGGGTCTCCCGCATTGTAGACAGATGCTTTACCGAGACTCGGTGGTCCCTTCAGGACATGATTCACCCATTTGTTTGTATTTTTGTCTATATTGTAAGACTATTCCTTATATTAATTCTCACTTGTATTCCAATTTATATGATTGTTGAGGGAGAACAATTCTTTGGATAAGAAGGTAACAGACTCTTACTGAGTATTCGTTAGGTCATTAAGGTATTTGACTTAGTCACGTTGGTCTTAAGGATTACGATAATCTTGTCGAGAAAAAGACTACAAGTACACGGACTTCATTTCTCCTATTCAAAAGGATTAGGTGTACATTCCAAGAAAACAGACGATTTGGTCAAGATACCGGGTCTCCCACCCCCCTCAGACAAGATTTTCTAAGTCATTGGTTGAAGGGGAGAAAAAAATGTAAACATGGTTCACCGTCTTGGACCCTTGAATTTTCGCATGACTCTAGAAGTTATCGACTCCGTAGTATTAGGACACTCCGACCGGGTCTTGAAAGAAAATAATACGGAAAAAAGATACTTAGTTCTCGACTAATTTTACTCATATTAGTTCTAAAATTCTTTTTCATTTTATAAAGTTTAAGAAAGTTTTTTTTGTGGGGTTTAGGAATTCTTGAGTAAATATTTAAGTTAAAAATTTACTAAGAACACAAGTAAAGTAATTCCGTCAAGAAGATCACCGGAGAATTGAACTAACTCGTCTGTTCGAAATAAAGGAAGAAGTAACTGATGCACTGAGCATAACAGTGCATGAATGTTACTGTAGGCTGCTGCTGGGCTCTACATTTTCAAGATATCAGACATCACACTCAAACCTGAGACCACAAACTATTCAAATTATTACTGAAACAGGCAAGTACAAAGCAAGGGGGATTCCATGAGCAAGGATCCACCAGCAAGTAGGCACTCTTAACATCCCCAGAGGAAAGAGAGAGGCAGAGTGTGCATGATCAGAAGGATATCTATACATATCCTTCTTTCCCTATTATCTTTTTAAATGGTGCCAGGGCAGACTAAGTTCTGGTGTTGGCGGGGGAGAGAAGAGGGGCAGGGTGGGTTGCCTTATATGTGATTTATGGGGGGAGAGGGGGGCACCAGAAGTAAGCACAGAACTTTTGACTGTCTATTGGGTCTCACCTTGAGGGAACCGATGGGTGGCTGCCAGTTTCCGTCCTGACAGATGTCTANGAAGAGGGGCAGGGTGGGTTGCCTTATATGTGATTTATGGGGGGAGAGGGGGGCACCAGAAGTAAGCACAGAACTTTTGACTGTCTATTGGGTCTCACCTTGAGGGAACCGATGGGTGGCTGCCAGTTTCCGTCCTGACAGATGTCTAATGACTTAGCCAAATGTCATTGTACTAGGGTGAGTTAATTCTCTCTCTACAATAAGCAAGGGCTTCCCAGGTGGCACAGTGGGTAAAGAATTGTCCTGTGATGCAGGAGATGCCGGTTCAATCCCTAGCTCAAGAAGATCCCCTGAAGGAGGGCATGGCAACCCACTCCAGTATTCTTGCCTGGAGAATCCCATAGAGGAGTCTGGCAAGCTTTAGTCCATGAGGTCACAGAGTTGGAGGCAACTGAAGTGACTGAGCACACAATAAGCAAGACGCACACAATCAAAAGTGGAAGACAGACATGCTAACAAACGAACAGGATAATGTGATATATACAAAAACTTTAAACTTATACATCAATTTCCAAAAAAGTACAAAAGAGAATATCCTGTCTGAGGCATTGCAAGAAAGCAATGCTCTATCAGCATTGTGGTGGAAACTGGGAATTTACCAGACAAAAGAAGGAAGGAAGTTCCAAGTAAAGGAGTTAGCCTGTGTGAAGAAAGGGAAGCATGAAACAGTATGCAGTTGACAAGAAGCAGTAAACAGTTTGTGACTGCTAGAGCACAGATGAAAGGGGAGAGTGGCAGATGTTGACACAGAAGTAGGCAGGGGCAGGTGTGTGGGATCTTATTGCTGTGCTAAAGTACTTGGACTTTATCCAGTGGTAATGCAGACCTCTTGAAAGGTCCTAAGTATAGAAGGGACATGATCTGATTTTCGTTTAAGAGGAATGACTCTGATAGTATGGTTAGGGAATGGTTGAAGGCAAGTTAGCTGAGAAGCTTCCAGGACCATCTGTCTACACAGAGCACTAAGGTATCATTGGGCATATAATGAAATCAATAAAATAACATTTACCAGAACTTCCTTTTGTGGATGAAAGTAGTATTTATAAGAACATAGACCTTGGAATATGACTGCTTTGGTTGAAATTCTGTTTCTACTGAGCAAGTTCCTTCAGGGTAAGGAGGTGCTACAGGAGGGAAGGATAAACAACTAACCCCTATGAAGAAGATGAAGATCTTATAGCATCTCAGATTTCGCTGTGAACTCTTGATATATCCATTCCTACTCAACTATTCCTCTTTTAGTCTTAAGGAAGAGTATAATATTCATTTAAATGCTCAAGCAAAAACCTAGAAATCCAATTTTGTTGTTTAGTCGCTAAGTCATGTCCAACTCTGCAACCCCATGCACTGCAACACACCAGACTTCCCTGTCCTTCACTCCTAGGACTGCAAGGAGATCAAACCAGTCAGTCTTAAAGGAAATCAACCCTGAATATTCATTGGAAGGACTGATGTTGGAAGTTTCAATACTTTGGCCATCTGATCTGAAAAGTTAACTCATTGGAAAAGACCTTGATGCTGAAAAAGATTGAAAACAAAAGGAAAAGGGAGCAGCAGAGGATGAAATGGTTAAATAGCAGTACTTATTCAATGAACACAAATTTGAGCAAACTTTGGGAGAAAGGGGAAGACAGAGGAGGCTGGCGTGCTGCAGTCCATGGGGTCACAAAGAATAGGACACAACTTAGTGATTGAATGACAACAGCACCACCAAAATTTATCACAATGAAACAGTTTCTTTGGGAACACAGAAATCAGGCATAATGATTTGATTTTACCAAATAACAAAAAAAAAAAAAAATTAGGGAGAGAATAAGAGGAGAGGATGAAAGAAAAAGTAACACTCTATTGGAGGTCCAGTGTATTACACTGAAATGACAGAAGGATACAGTTAGACCTAGAAAGGGGGCTTCTCTGGTGGCTCAAACATAAAGCCTCTGCCCGGAAGATCCCCTGGAGAAGGGAAGGGCAGCCCTCTCAGTATTCTTGCCTGGAGAATTCCACGGACAGAGGATCCTGGTGGGCTACAGTCCATGGAGTAGCAAAGAGTCAGATACAACCGAGCTACTAATGCTTTCAGACCTGGAAGAGAGGTCTACATTTGGGACTTTGGAAAGGATATAACCCAGCTGTTCTCTAACTTCATAGAGACAAGACAGAGGAAATAAGTTACCTGAGGTAGAAGGTATTAGCTGAACAATTAGACATGAAATCAAACTCCCTGAGAATCAGTTTTGGTATTGCTTAATATTTATACAGAGTACTTAGCTAAAAAAAATACTTATACTTATTTTTCTTGCTTTATACCTGAAGAACTTAGGACCCAGTGAGGTTCAGTACATAGTAATTAGTTTTCATTGTGACTTTAATCACAAATGGTAACTTGACATTTCATACAATCCGTGAGTCTGTAAGCCTTCCCAGAATTGCCATTATTTATATTTTTCAAACAATTAGCCCTCAAGCAGCTAGCTGGCTTTTCATATTAAAACAGGCTGAAAAATAAAGGCTACCAAAGATGAAAAGCAAAATACAAAAAATCACTAGAATCAGTTCTTGTTTTTAAATAACATGACTATACCTGCAGAATACCCAAAGCAGCACAGGAATACCTAAGAAAGGTGTTTGGTGCAGTTGTGGTCAGCAGTAAGACTGGTTTTCCCTGGAAGTGATATTCAATATAAAATATAGTTTGTGAATACCCCCATCACTCAGCCAATGTGTGGTAGTACAGTGTAGTGTAGTTTTCTGGCACCTGGCTGCTACAAAGCCTTCTTTTTTGGCTCCTTGTAATGAGAGGTAAACATGAAGAAGAGCATCTGGGTCCTGGTATTCCTGAGATTTCTCTTCAGGAGAATGGACTGAAAGTGGACTGCCAGTGTACAGGTACACAATATGACACATGGCTCTACTTAGGGAAATGAGATTCCTTCTGTGGAAATGAAATCCAGCAGAAATGGTGTAGGAGTCAGAAAATCCTTCTAACATGCGCCTCTCCTACTGCCTTCACTCTCTCCCTTCATCAGAAGTGACTTCTCCATCTTCTCTGCCTTCTCCATAACTAGGCTGTCATTCAGATTCCAACTCATTTCACTTCCCTATAAAGCTTTCAAACTATCACAACTCCCAGTAATGTCTTTCTTTTAATAAATATATTAAAATCAGGCTTTTCTCTGTCTGCATTACTAAAATATCACACAGAGTATGCATTATCTCGTTGAACTGTGCCATATTTCAAGTCAGAAACCTTCTGGCAAACCTTGTTCTGCCTTTTATTTCTCCATACATTCACCAAGCACAGAGTTTTATCAGTCTTTCTCTGAAATAGTTCTTGAATCTGCCCATTCATATCCTCCCACCGCACCTCCCCCCAACCCATTCCCCTTCATCAACTTCCTTCACTTATTTGGTCACTTTCTAGTTTATATTGCCCAAGTCTCCCATCCCAACATATTGTCCACAATGTAATCAGAATGGTCTTAATAAAAGCAGATCAGATCATGTCACTCTCCTGGGTAAAATATTTCAGTGACTCCCTCTGTTCTCATGATATGGGTATCAATTTCTTTTCATAGTTCACAGGGCTCCGCAAAATCTGGCCTATGATTATCTCTAGTCTAACTTCATCTCTTGCCATTTTCCCAAATCTTGCTCACTCCCAGACTTTTGTAAATTCCTTCAGGCTGTTCCTAAACTCTCTTCTCCCTGCGCTTTGACTGGCTAATGTTTATATATTCTTCCTATCTCATCTTAGATAGGTTCTCAAAAATCCTCCATACATCAATACAGATGTTCATTCTATGTGATACTATAGTATTCTATATTACCATCATTTTCTAAATACAGAGTCCTTAGTTATAAATAGTAAAACTACCTCTAGTTAATCACACAAATTTTAAATACTAGATAGCTAATAGCATCTCTGGGATAGCTAAAAAATGAGACTTGGAGACTACCAGGCCTGTGATAATGCTCCAGGCCCCACTGTAGAATGGTTCCACACCACGATGCCTTGGATGAATAGAGAGATGCCCCTGATTTTGGGCACTGGACCACTGAGACTTCTACCCTTGCCTTTGATTGATGGAGTCCAGGTCACATGCCTGAATCTTCAGTGCAAAACATGCTGGGAAAGTAAGGTTTTGTCACCTATCTTGGAGAGTGCTCAGATATACTGCTTTATAGGTTTGTTGAAGATCTTGAGGATAAGTAGCCTAACCACTTGTTAATATTTAAATGAGTTAAATAGCTTAATGAGTTTAACAGGTTAATAAGTTAATGAGTTTCTTAAAAATGTTAAAGTTATCAGCTGGTATAGCATATATCTTGTATGTTCCTGGGGAGCCCTTTGTGCTGACAAACTATTGAGGCTTAATAAAAATAGTGTGGAAATATGAATAGAATATTGCTACTTACTTTCTGAGTGCAGCACGGTACCAAGGAATAGGAAGGTGACGTGGAGTTCAGGCAAGCTTTAGTGAAAAGCAAGGATATCAAAAAGGGTTCATCTGCAGCACATCAAAAGAACACAGCTGACTTCCTCAGCCTGGTCAGAAATGGGCCCTGAAAGGGGTCAAAAAAGTGACCAGAGAGGGTGAGAGGTACAGCAGTGTGCTTCTATAACATTCCATACTTCTCCAATCATAGCGCTGATAAAATTTTATAGAATAGCTTGTTAGTTTCTTGTCATTCTTGCAGAAATACAAGATCTGTGAAGACAGGACAGAGATAGCTTATCCATGCCTGCTCCATAAACAATGAGTAACAGATATTTTCAAAAATAAGTAAGTGAAAGAATAGTGAATAAGGGTAAAGATGAGGGCATAGAAGAAGAGGGAGGTAGGCACCAGAGAAGGATACCAGGTTCCCGTGGGGTGAAATGGATCAGCTCAGGCTTGATGCTAGCCACTCCCACACAACTCCTCTCTTTCTAATCCACTTCTTGTTCTCTTTGGGAAGGATTGAGGTCTCTGGAAGATGGCCAAAAAACAATTAAGCGAGCAGCCAGCCCAAATTAATGCTCAAGTATCAGGAGTATCTGAGTGCTGAAAGCCACTTCTGTGTTCCCTCTCTCAGCTGAGGGGGTGGGAACAAGTTCCCAAAGCCATCGGTCCTTTCAGGGGGATTTCGAAGGCGTATAAAGGCCCCCGGCTGAGGACTTGCTTCCTCACTCCACAGTTGGTGCCAGAACTCTCAATCCTCTGCCGAGAGAAAATGTCCATCCAGTAAGTATCTCTGGGAGATTTTTTTTATTAATGCCTCAGTGCATTGATGGTAAATGAGCTATTTCAAGAACTCCTGAAGACAACTGATGATCCATTTAGGGAAAGCCTTGGGTCTTGGTGGGAGAGTTTGTTTCTTCCTATATACATATTGAAGCAAATATCTAGAAGTCAGGTCTAAGTTACAGTGGGATTTTATGGCTTGGAATGGGCCTTGGAAGCAGTAGTGAGCATGAAGATTCAATGAGGCAGACCTGGGTTCCACTTCTTGCACAGTCATTTCCTAACTGTGTTATCTTAGGCAAATTACTTTTTAAAGTCTAGGCTTTTCCATATATAGGATAAGTAATACCTCATTTTTGTGCTGTGATATTTAAATGAATGGAGAGCATATAAATTCCTTTTGATGATATGTGGCACATAGTAAATGCTTAATAAAAGATAACTGCCTAAATTAGGCAGTCTTGTCAGAGCTCTCACTCTAAGAAGTTATATAATGAACCAAAGTGAGAAGGAAGAACATTAAAATATATATATATATGTATATATGACCTAAATATTCTTGTCTGACTACTTTTAAAATGTAGTGAAGCTCTTGGAGATTGGTGACAAGACAATGGGAAGAGATGATGGTATAATATGCATGAATAGCAAAGGATGAGGTATTGACCCCAAAACCTGTGGTCTCCCAGTTCATAAGAGGGAGAGGAATGAGACTGTCTGGGAGTCAAGAGAATGAATGATGCAGTAAGTTGAGGGTACTGACAGGGTAGGATAATTCTGTGGGAAGGAGTTGGTCAGGAAGAGAAGTGACAATGATAATGGGATTTGTTGGCTTGTCCTCAGAAATATGGAAAAACTGCAGAAGGCAAGTCCACTGTAATATTAAAACGGAAGTCATTTTCCTTGTCATCAAAGGAGAAAAGCCAGCCTGGGCCCCTTTGCCAACATGATACATTTCTGCCACCCTTCCCCAGTTTCTACNCACTTGGAGACTACCAGGCCTGTGATAATGCTCCAGGCCCCACTGTAGAATGGTTCCACACCACGATGCCTTGGATGAATAGAGAGATGCCCCTGATTTTGGGCACTGGACCACTGAGACTTCTACCCTTGCCTCTGATTGATGGAGTCCAGGTCACATGCCTGAATCTTCAGTGCAAAACATGCTGGGAAAGTAAGGTTTTGTCACCTATCTTGGAGAGTGCTCAGATATACTGCTTTATAGGTTTGTTGAAGATCTTGAGGATAAGTAGCCTAACCACTTGTTAATATTTAAATGAGTTAAATAGCTTAATGAGTTTAACAGGTTAATAAGTTAATGAGTTTCTTAAAAATGTTAAAGTTATCAGCTGGTATAGCATATATCTTGTATGTTCCTGGGGAGCCCTTTGTGCTGACAAACTATTGAGGCTTAATAAAAATAGTGTGGAAATATGAATAGAATATTGCTACTTACTTTCTGAGTGCAGCACGGTACCAAGGAATAGGAAGGTGACGTGGAGTTCAGGCAAGCTTTAGTGAAAAGCAAGGATATCAAAAAGGGTTCATCTGCAGCACATCAAAAGAACACAGCTGACTTCCTCAGCCTGGTCAGAAATGGGCCCTGAAAGGGGTCAAAAAAGTGACCAGAGAGGGTGAGAGGTACAGCAGTGTGCTTCTATAACATTCCATACTTCTCCAATCATAGCGCTGATAAAATTTTATAGAATAGCTTGTTAGTTTCTTGTCATTCTTGCAGAAATACAAGATCTGTGAAGACAGGACAGAGATAGCTTATCCATGCCTGCTCCATAAACAATGAGTAACAGATATTTTCAAAAATAAGTAAGTGAAAGAATAGTGAATAAGGGTAAAGATGAGGGCATAGAAGAAGAGGGAGGTAGGCACCAGAGAAGGATACCAGGTTCCCATGGGGTGACATGGATCAGCTCAGGCTTGATGCTAGCCACTCCCACACAACTCCTCTCTTTCTAATCCACTTCTTGTTCTCTTTGGGAAGGATTGAGGTCTCTGGAAGATGGCCAAAAAACAATTAAGCGAGCAGCCAGCCCAAATTAATGCTCAAGTATCAGGAGTATCTGAGTGCTGAAAGCCACTTCTGTGTTCCCTCTCTCAGCTGAGGGGGTGGGAACAAGTTCCCAAAGCCATCGGTCCTTTCAGGGGGATTTCGAAGGCGTATAAAGGCCCCCGGCTGAGGACTTGCTTCCTCACTCCACAGTTGGTGCCAGAACTCTCAATCCTCTGCCGAGAGAAAATGTCCATCCAGTAAGTATCTCTGGGAGATTTTTTTTATTAATGCCTCAGTGCGTTGATGGTAAATGAGCTATTTCAAGAACTCCTGAAGACAACTGATGATCCATTTAGGGAAAGCCTTGGGTCTTGGTGGGAGAGTTTGTTTCTTCCTATATACATATTGAAGCAAATATCTAGAAGTCAGGTCTAAGTTACAGTGGGATTTTATGGCTTGGAATGGGCCTTGGAAGCAGTAGTGAGCATGAAGATTCAATGAGGCAGACCTGGGTTCCACTTCTTGCACAGTCATTTCCTAACTGTGTTATCTTAGGCAAATTACTTTTTAAAGTCTAGGCTTTTCCATATATAGGATAAGTAATACCTCATTTTTGTGCTGTGATATTTAAATGAATGGAGAGCATATAAATTCCTTTTGATGATATGTGGCACATAGTAAATGCTTAATAAAAGATAACTGCCTAAATTAGGCAGTCTTGTCAGAGCTCTCACTCTAAGAAGTTATATAATGAACCAAAGTGAGAAGGAAGAACATTAAAATATATATATATATATGTATATATGACCTAAATATTCTTGTCTGACTACTTTTAAAATGTAGTGAAGCTCTTGGAGATTGGTGACAAGACAATGGGAAGAGATGATGGTATAATATGCATGAATAGCAAAGGATGAGGTATTGACCCCAAAACCTGTGGTCTCCCAGTTCATAAGAGGGAGAGGAATGAGACTGTCTGGGAGTCAAGAGAATGAATGATGCAGTAAGCTGAGGGTACTGACAGGGTAGGATAATTCTGTGGGAAGGAGTTGGTCAGGAAGAGAAGTGACAATGATAATGGGATTTGTTGGCTTGTCCTCAGAAATATGGGAAAACTGCAGAAGGCAAGTCCACTGTAATATTAAAACGGAAGTCATTTTCCTTGTCATCAAAGGAGAAAAGCCAACCTGGGCCCCTTTGCCAACATGATACATTTCTGCCACCCTTCCCCAGTTTCTACTACCACCACCATATTTCCTCCCAAAACACTGTACTCCCAGCTCCGACTAGACTGGCGGTACATACCAGCATTGAGTAGAGGGCATCTTTTCTTGTGGAGCTCTGCCTCTGTCTCCATGGACTCCCTGAGATTCCACATGAACTTCTTCCTCATTATTCCACCATTTCAGAGTTGAACATCCAGCTGGTGGTTACAAGAAACTGTTTGAAACTGTGGAGGAANCGGTACATACCAGCATTGAGTAGAGGGCATCTTTTCTTGTGGAGCTCTGCCTCTGTCTCCATGGACTCCCTGAGATTCCACATGAACTTCTTCCTCATTATTCCACCATTTCAGAGTTGAACATCCAGCTGGTGGTTACAAGAAACTGTTTGAAACTGTGGAGGAACTATCCTCACCGCTCACAGCCCATGTTACAGGTTGGTCTCAGCTTTCTTGAAGCCATCTTCTCTTTTTTGTCGAGATCTCTCTTTGCTGTCTCCTTATTCATTGGCATCTCTCAGCATAGGTTCCCCTGTTGGCTACAAAGAGAGAAATCTGGAGATTTGGGCTTTTTATACCAAGAACCCATTTCCTCTTTTCTTTACTTTTCTAAAATATATATTTAAAAAATGCTACCTAACTGGAATTCATTAACTACTGGGACTATACCTTTGTCATCTTTAAACTGTCTCCTCCCAATTGCCTTTTCTGGAAAATAGAAAAGATGAACCCAATGTTCTTTCTCAACTAGATTCTGATGTTAACAGTCTAGGTGCTAGCAATCAAATTAATGGTGTGTCTTTTAAGTGAGCCATGTTTTCTTTTCAAATTTTTATCAGAAATATAAATCTGTATAAAGTGGACTGCTGAAACTGAGCTGTATGAAATAATACATTTTGGGTTGGAGAGTTGACAAGGATTAAACAAATACTGCCATATGTACATTCAAAGACCAAAGCACACAACCTGTAGACTGAATGACCTTAAAACCTTTATTGTGTGTCCCTCATTTTGCAGAGAAGGACACTGAGGCCCAGAGATAGCACACAGCAAATCCTGAAGTGGCATTCAGGTCTCTGACAGCCCTGTGTACTTTCTGCTACAGCAAGGTGACCTTTATCTGAACAATAGCCCATATTCTCAAAGGAATTTAGCTCTATATTTTAAAAAGCCAATATCCTATTGTTTCACAGAAATGGTTTGTTCTATCAACACATCTTTTTTTTAGTATCTTGATCTCTACTTCTAATCCATCCCTCCTATATCAAGAAATTTGAAAAAAAAAAAAGAAATTTGAAATTTTTTCTTAAAAGTAAGATGGTAAAAATGCAAATGTACTGGTAGCTGGAAAAATCTGTTAGATGGAGAATTCCATTCCATTCCAGATATTCTTCCCTGTCTCCTTCCAACCTTTTGTTTAAACTCAGAGATGCTGCCACATTTCCCACACTTGGTCCCCTAGAAAAAGGAGTCAGCCAGCAGGCACTTCCTGAGAGCTACCCCGCGTGAGAGCTGGGAATGGAAATCACTGCCAGCTTTAGAAGTAAAAGGCTGCCCATCCAGATGGCTGCTCCTTACCAGGGTTGAGAAGAGCAGGTATAAGAAACAAGATTCTGTGTCTCGCTTTCCTCACAGGCAGGATCCCCCTCTGGCTAACCGGCAGTCTCCTTCGATGTGGGCCAGGACTCTTTGAAGTTGGATCAGAACCATTTTACCACCTGTTTGATGGGCAAGCCCTCCTGCACAAGTTTGACTTTAAAGAAGGACATGTCACGTACCACAGAAGGTAAAGAACACTAGGTTCCACTCACCTTCCTAGGGTTGGAGCCTAGCTCAACTCCTCCCTGCATGTACTTTTTAACCTCCTGAACCCAATAGGAGACTTTATACTCACCTCCACTCAGAATCCCCCTGGGCCATGAGTCTGCATGGACACCTGGGAGCTATAGGACAGGATAAAGAAACAGCAAAGAGCTAGGGCTTTGGGGTCTGACATGCCTGGCATCAAATCCTATACGCCCTAGATACCATTTGCCTAGGTGGGTGCCCTTTGCCAAGTTGTTAACTTCTACTTCTTTGTTTTGTCATCTATAAAAATGGGAGAAGTAAAAGAATTTACTTTAGAGTTTATCACAAGGATAAAATGAGAACACAGTGCTTAGTCCATCAGAAGCTTTTAATAATAATAATAGTCATTTTATTATTATTAGACCATGGATCGCTTGATTTCTTTCCTTTTTTGTAATCAGAAAGGCCAATGGGAAGGAGGGAGGGGGTGTCACAGAGCAGGCAAGAACCAAATATGCCATAATAATACCAGGAATAAGTTTTCTAAAAACAAGAGATGGTTGCTAAAAGGCTTGAGGCCCTAAGCCATCACTCCAACTTTATTGCAAAGACTCATTAGCACCACAATAAATACTTTGTTTTCTTTTTTAATATTCAGGCCTGTTAGTGGCTTTGTTGATCACCACAGATTTCAGGCATTCTGAAGAGACATCAAAAGTAAGAATAAATGGAGTCTTGAAGTAGTTGGGATAACTTGGACTGTTTTAGAAGAGAAACAGATCAAGTCAAGCAAAAATTTAGCTATGAAAGCTTATTTTGGAGGTCAGAGAAAGCCTTTATGTGCCTTCTAAAGACCCTGGTACTTTTTCCTCTTCACAAAAGTACAAAATCAAATTTTAATTGACTCTCCACATGAGAAACCCTAGGCAACGTATGCTGTCTCATCTGGGATATGGTTGAGGAGGTCTGCCTGTGTAAGAGACTGGATTCAAAAATATCTACTTTTAAAAGTAGCAAAGTAAAATTTTAAATTAAAGAAAAACACTAAAGAAATATAAGGAAGATTGAAGGAAATCTAATTCAGCATACCATGTTCTATACCTCCCTGCTCAGTGTAGGCTGGTGAGTCATAGGCTACAGGAAGTCAGAGGCCCAATTTGAACTATCCATGGGGCTGCATAGTATGATATGGAAAAGTCATATTTTCTGGCTCAGGCCATATATGCCAATCATTAGCTTCTCTGAGCCTTGATTTCCTCATCTGTCACTGAAGTTTATAATTGAAGCTCATGGCACATTGTCTCCTCTTTCAGTCACCCCAAGAAAGTGACCTGACTCTTCATTCTCCATGTTGTGAATTTATGATTCTTGATAAGGGCACATGGAATGACCTTCTATGCTCCCCAGGGACTACACTAATTCCCCTTCTCTGTGACCTTTCCCATGTCTCAATGTCCTTCAGGTTCATCCGCACTGATGCTTACGTACGGGCAATGACTGAGAAAAGGATCGTCATAACAGAATTTGGCACCTGTGCTTTCCCAGACCCCTGCAAGAATATATTTTCCAGGTTTCTGAAACCCAACTGCATGTTATTAAAGACATTTTACATTAGCCATTTTTCTCTCATGGCTTGAAAGTTACTGGACTAAAAAAGCCATTTGCTTCTACAGGTTTTTTTCTTACTTCCGAGGAGTGGAGGTTACTGACAATGCCCTTGTTAATATCTACCCAGTGGGGGAAGATTACTATGCCTGCACAGAGACCAACTTCATTACAAAGGTTAATCCTGAGACCTTGGAAACAATTAAGCAGGTAGGACACAGTGCTCAAAAGATAGTGCTTAGGAATTTAGAATTTTTACCTTAGAATTAAGTCCACTGTACATTTTGTTTGGAAGAATATGAGAGCCAGATAGATTAAGTTTCAAATCCCTGCTTTGTCATCAACTACTAGCTATGTGACATAAGGCAGACTTTTCTTCTCATTTGTGAAATTTTAAATTTATTGTGTGAATTAGAGGAAAACTGTATAAAATGCCTAACATATTTATTTGTGACACAAGTATTAAGTCCCTTCCATGTACCGGGATGTATGCTAGATGCAAAAGATACATCAATGAGTAAGACAACGTGGTCCCTGCTCTTTGTGGTTTTTATAGGCTAGCATGGAACTGGCACATTTAATATTGAAAACATTAAATTCATAGTTATAGGAAAGTGTGTTGCACCAATTTTAAACCTTCTTATAGAACTTCTTGTTAGAAATAAAAGCCATACCTTAAATGAAAAAGCATAAAGAAACATGTGAGCAATATTAGAAAGTGGTAAATTTTGCTGAGATATGAGGCAGTCTCAGTGCAGCATTCAGTAAAACAAATCTACATTTTCAACCAATGTTTATTAAGTTGCAGCTGTTTTCTCTTTTTTTAGCTTTGTGAACTTATTTTTTAATTTATTTTATTTTATTTTTTAATATAAATCTATTTATGTTAACTGGAGGCTAATTACTTTACAATATTGTATTGATTTTGCCATACATCAACATGAATCCACCACAGTTGCTGTCTCTTATACACATCTACATCTACAATTATTCTAAAGTATGTGATGTCAATTCCCCCTTGAAGCTATTGTTTTCAAGTTACTCTGTTTAAAATAAGTATGTTATATAACATTGCCATAGGATTATCTATTTAGAGATAAGAAAAATGCACGTTTTCTTTGAGCACTACCTCCTCATGAGAAGATAAACACAATTACTTCATGGTTTCTTGACATATTTAAAAACTTACTGGTGGTTTTACTTACACATCTAAAAATTTTTAATAAAAAGCACTTAATAAATATGCTGTTGCTGCTGCTAAGTCACTTCAGTCGTGTCCAACTCTGTGTGACCCCATAGACAGCAGCCCACCAGGTTCCCCCATCCCTGGGATTCTCCAGGCANTCCATTCTGAAGGAGATCAGCCCTGGGATTTCTTTGGAAGGAATGATGCTAAAGCTGAAACTCCAGTACTTTGGCCACCTCATGCAAAGAGTTGACTCATTGGAAAAGACCCTGATGCTGGGTGGGATTGGGGGCAGGAGGAGAAGGGGACGACAGAGGATGAGATGGCCGGATGGCATCACTGACTCAATGGACGTGAGTCTGAGTGAACTCCGGGAGTTGGTGATGGACAAGGAGGCCTGGCGTGCTGCGATTCATGGGGTTACAATGAGTTAGACACGACTGAGAGACTGAACTGAACTGAACTAACTATAATAGAACACATAATATAGTAAGTCCTTTCTCAAAAGGAAACCTTCTATGGAAGTGCATATAAAGATTACTTCTAGCAGTGTTGAAGGGTGTGAAGTGGGGCAGATCAAGGAAGATTTAAAAGTATTGTATTTGAGTTAGAAATTAGAGGGAAGGCAAAACTTCATTGAATTTGGGAAAAGAACATTTCAGATACAGGAAGTACCATGACTAAATGAATAGAGGTGGGAAACTGGAGAATAAATAATTTTGGGGGGCTAGAATTGCTGTATTTCTCAATCGAGGTGGCATTGGCATTGGGCAGGTGGCACTTCATCACTATGGGGACTGTCTCACCTATTGCAGAGGTTTGACATCCCTGGTCTCACCCACTAAACACCAGACATGTCCTCAATCATTGCACAAACCCCAAATGTTCCCCAATATTTCCAACTTCCCTGCTAGGGGACAAAAGCACTCCTAGGTGCAAACTAGTGATCAGAGCATGACATGTCAAGGGTAGAGTGAAACTATAAGTTTGAATGATGGACAAAAGTTTGAAATAAGTTGGTTGGTTGATGGTAAACTACTGAAAGTTTTTGTTCAGAGAAGTGGTATAGCAAAGCTTTAGGTTAATTAATCTGGAAGCTATGCATGAGCTGTATGGGAGGGCAAAAGAACTGGGAGACCAGCTAGTGGAACTGAAGATCAGAAGGAGAAACTGAGTGTAATAGGAATAGAAAGGAAAGTAGTCACAATACTGGGTCTCAATAGTACAGGCTGATTTATAATCCCACAGACTGTTTACTAAGGTTTGACATATTCTCAACAGCTTTTTCTTGGTTTAGATGTATGTTTGTAACCACATATGAGTGTGTGTGTGTAAATCATTTAGAGAAGTTCTGAAACTAAGTTTCTAAACTACTCATTTGACTTTGACGGTATATCAGATTGCCATGGTAATTTAACTGGAAGTATGAAGTTCATGATATGGCTCCAGAATAGACTTTATTAGAAGTTAGGTTTTACTGTGAGCAGCACTATATCCTAACTTCATATAAAAAATGTAGTTTTAAAAATTTGAGGGTTTTTTGTTTATTTGTTTACCATGACTGAAATAGCCTGCTACCAAGTACCTTTGCCTCCAGACTGATTCCCTTAAATACAACTTCCTTAATTCAGTAGAAGCAGTTTTTTCTAAAATGCAAGTGTAAATGTGCTATTCCATCTAGTGCACCCACAGTTTCCAAGATAAAGTTAAAACACAGATCTTTGTGGCTGGCCCATTTTTATTTCCCCTTCTCCATGTGTGCTCTTCACCATAGCCATGTTGAATGACTAGACTTCCCTAAGAAGCATTCACTATTTACAACTCTGTGCCTTTACAGCAAGGTTCCTGCTTCCTAGAGCACATTGTTATCCTGCCTCTGACCGACTTTTACTCATCTTTCAACATGAGTTGGAGTCATCGCCCTTGGGAAGCTCTGCCTAATCTCCCAGTTTGGGTTAAATGGCTTTTCTTTACAGATATGGTTTTGCACATGCTACACTTATTCCAGCTCATTGTTCTAGTGTTGTTGTTCAGTCACCCCGTCATGTCTGACTCTTTACGACCCCACGGGCTGCAGCATGCCAGGCCTCCCTGTCATCACCGTCTCCCGGAGTTTGCCCAAGTTCATGTTCGTTGCATCAGTGATGTTGTCCAGCCATCTCATCCTCTGACACCCTCTTCTTCTGCCCTCAATCTTTCCCAGAATCAGGGACTTGTCCAATGAGTCATCTGTTCCTGTCAGATAAGTAAAATACTGGAGCTTCAGCTCCAGCATCAGTCCTTCCAGTGAGTATTCAGGGTTGATCTCCCTTAAGATTGACTGGTTTGATCTTGCTGTCCAAGGGACTTTCAGGAGTCTTCTCCAGCACCACAGTTTGAAGGCATCAATTCTTTGGCATTCTGCCTTCTCTATGGTCCAGTTCTCACAACTGTATGTGACCACTGGGAAGACCATAGCCTTGACTATACGGACCTTTGTCAGCAGAATCACATTTCTGCTTTTCAACACACTGTCTAGGTCTGTCATCGCTTTCCTGCCATGAAGCAATTGTCTTCTGATTTCATGGCTGTAGTCATGGTCTGCAATGATTTTGGAGCCCAAGAAGAGGAAATCCATCACTACTTCCACCTTTTCCCCTTCTATTTGCCATGCAGTAATGGGGCCAGATGCCATGATCTTAGTTTTTTTAATATTTAGTCTTAAGTTGGCTCTTTCACTCTCCTCCTTCACCCTCATCAACAGGCTTTTTAGTCCCTCTTTGCTTTCCACCATTATAGTGGTATCATCTGCATATCTAAGATTATTGATGTTTCTCCCACCTATCTTAATTCTGGCTTGTAACTTATCAGCCCAGTATTTCTCATGATATGCTCAGCATATAGGGTGACAGCAGACAGCCCTGATGTACTCCTTTCTCAATCTTGAACCAATCAGTTGTCTAGTACAGTGCTGTCAATGAAACTTTCTACAACATTTCTATATATATATTGCCCAAGTGCTGTTGAGTACATGGATGTGGCTTATGTGACTGAGGAACTGAATTTGAAGTTCTGTCTAATTATGATTAACTTACATTTAAATTGCTACATGTGGCTACAGTATTGGATACTGCTAGTCAATACTGAAATTTTAAAAAGCAAGGACTATCTCTGTTTTCCTAGACACTGACACAGCATCTGGCATCTAATAGAAGCCCAATGAGTACTTGACAAATGACTGAGTGAATGAATGTCTTGCCTAATATTTAAATGAGAGTGCTAAAAACTCCCTAAGCTTTAAAGCATTTTCTCTTAATCTAATAGAAAGAACTTTGGTTAGACAAATATACAACCATGGATTATTTATTCAATAAATCTTTACCAAGTAGATCCCAAGCAGAAATTCTAGTGCTCTGCATCTTTTGACAAGTCACTTGACCTCTCTGACTCCTCAAGTTCTCCTGATGTAAACTGAGAGGTTTTTGATAGATTTATAGTTTTGAATCTTTTATGAGAATCCAAATTCAACTGAAGTACTAAATCCTGTCTTCAGAAGTTTCCACTAATTCCAGGAATTCATGGTTCCCCTGAAGTCTATTTAGGTTAAAACTTTCTATACTAGAATTCTGAGGGTTCTTTCAGTTTCAAATTCCTTTACATGTAAGACACTGGATTTGGTATTTACGTTGTATCATACAAAATTTGTATTTTTGTAAAATGAAAATTAATAACTATCAACATGCAGTTCAATGTAATTCAATAAGGAACATGTAAAGATGTTTCAGGATTAAAATTTATCACTGTTTGAGGACAGCTTGTATACTGTCTCTTATACACATCTAGATGTGTATAAGAGACAGCCAACCTAGATAGCATATTTAAAAGCAGAGACATTACTTTGCCGACTAAGGTCCATTTAGTCAAGGCTATGGTTTTTCCAGTGGTCATGTATGGATGTGAGAGTTGGACTGTGAAGAAAGCTGATCCCCAAAGAATTGATACTTTTGAACTGTGGTGTTGGAGAAGACTCTTGAGAGTCCCTTGGACTGAAAGGAGATCCAACCAGTCCATTCTGAAGGAGATCAGCCCTGGGATTTCTTTGGAAGGAATGATGCTAAAGCTGAAACTCCAGTACTTTGGCCACCTCATGCAAAGAGTTGACTCATTGGAAAAGACCCTGATGCTGGGTGGGATTGGGGGCAGGAGGAGAAGGGGACGACAGAGGATGAGATGGCCGGATGGCATCACTGACTCAATGGACGTGAGTCTGAGTGAACTCCGGGAGTTGGTGATGGACAAGGAGGCCTGGCGTGCTGCGATTCATGGGGTTACAATGAGTTAGACACGACTGAGAGACTGAACTGAACTGAACTAACTATAATAGAACACATAATATAGTAAGTCCTTTCTCAAAAGGAAACCTTCTATGGAAGTGCATATAAAGATTACTTCTAGCAGTGTTGAAGGGTGTGAAGTGGGGCAGATCAAGGAAGATTTAAAAGTATTGTATTTGAGTTAGAAATTAGAGGGAAGGCAAAACTTCATTGAATTTGGGAAAAGAACATTTCAGATACAGGAAGTACCATGACTAAATGAATAGAGGTGGGAAACTGGAGAATAAATAATTTTGGGGGGCTAGAATTGCTGTATTTCTCAATCGAGGTGGCATTGGCATTGGGCAGGTGGCACTTCATCACTATGGGGACTGTCTCACCTATTGCAGAGGTTTGACATCCCTGGTCTCACCCACTAAACACCAGACATGTCCTCAATCATTGCACAAACCCCAAATGTTCCCCAATATTTCCAACTTCCCTGCTAGGGGACAAAAGCACTCCTAGGTGCAAACTAGTGATCAGAGCATGACATGTCAAGGGTAGAGTGAAACTATAAGTTTGAATGATGGACAAAAGTTTGAAATAAGTTGGTTGGTTGATGGTAAACTACTGAAAGTTTTTGTTCAGAGAAGTGGTATAGCAAAGCTTTAGGTTAATTAATCTGGAAGCTATGCATGAGCTGTATGGGAGGGCAAAAGAACTGGGAGACCAGCTAGTGGAACTGAAGATCAGAAGGAGAAACTGAGTGTAATAGGAATAGAAAGGAAAGTAGTCACAATACTGGGTCTCAATAGTACAGGCTGATTTATAATCCCACAGACTGTTTACTAAGGTTTGACATATTCTCAACAGCTTTTTCTTGGTTTAGATGTATGTTTGTAACCACATATGAGTGTGTGTGTGTAAATCATTTAGAGAAGTTCTGAAACTAAGTTTCTAAACTACTCATTTGACTTTGACAGTATATCAGATTGCCATGGTAATTTAACTGGAAGTATGAAGTTCATGGTATGGCTCCAGAATAGACTTTATTAGAAGTTAGGTTTTACTGTGAGCAGCACTATATCCTAACTTCATATAAAAAATGTAGTTTTAAAAATTTGAGGGTTTTTTGTTTATTTGTTTACCATGACTGAAATAGCCTGCTACCAAGTACCTTTGCCTCCAGACTGATTCCCTTAAATACAACTTCCTTAATTCAGTAGAAGCAGTTTTTTCTAAAATGCAAGTGTAAATGTGCTATTCCATCTAGTGCACCCACAGTTTCCAAGATAAAGTTAAAACACAGATCTTTGTGGCTGGCCCATTTTTATTTCCCCTTCTCCATGTGTGCTCTTCACCATAGCCATGTTGAATGACTAGACTTCCCTAAGAAGCATTCACTATTTACAACTCTGTGCCTTTACAGCAAGGTTCCTGCTTCCTAGAGCACATTGTTATCCTGCCTCTGACCGACTTTTACTCATCTTTCAACATGAGTTGGAGTCATCGCCCTTGGGAAGCTCTGCCTAATCTCCCAGTTTGGGTTAAATGGCTTTTCTTTACAGATATGGTTTTGCACATGCTACACTTATTCCAGCTCATTGTTCTAGTGTTGTTGTTCAGTCACCCCGTCATGTCTGACTCTTTACGACCCCACGGGCTGCAGCATGCCAGGCCTCCCTGTCGTCACCGTCTCCCGGAGTTTGCCCAAGTTCGTGTTCATTGCATCAGTGATGTTGTCCAGCCATCTCATCCTCTGACACCCTCTTCTTCTGCCCTCAATCTTTCCCAGAATCAGGGACTTGTCCAATGAGTCATCTGTTCCTGTCAGATAAGTAAAATACTGGAGCTTCAGCTCCAGCATCAGTCCTTCCAGTGAGTATTCAGGGTTGATCTCCCTTAAGATTGACTGGTTTGATCTTGCTGTCCAAGGGACTTTCAGGAGTCTTCTCCAGCACCACAGTTTGAAGGCATCAATTCTTTGGCATTCTGCCTTCTCTATGGTCCAGTTCTCACAACTGTATGTGACCACTGGGAAGACCATAGCCTTGACTATATGGACCTTTGTCAGCAGAATCACATTTCTGCTTTTCAACACACTGTCTAGGTCTGTCATCGCTTTCCTGCCATGAAGCAATTGTCTTCTGATTTCATGGCTGTAGTCACGGTCTGCAGTGATTTTGGAGCCCAAGAAGAGGAAATCCATCACTACTTCCACCTTTTCCCCTTCTATTTGCCATGCAGTAATGGGGCCAGATGCCATGATCTTAGTTTTTTTAATATTTAGTCTTAAGTTGGCTCTTTCACTCTCCTCCTTCACCCTCATCAACAGGCTTTTTAGTCCCTCTTTGCTTTCCACCATTATAGTGGTATCATCTGCATATCTAAGATTATTGATGTTTCTCCCACCTATCTTAATTCTGGCTTGTAACTTATCAGCCCAGTATTTCTCATGATATGCTCAGCATATAGGATGACAGCAGACAGCCCTGATATACTCCTTTCTCAATCTTGAACCAATCAGTTGTCTAGTACAGTGCTGTCAATGAAACTTTCTACAACATTTCTATATCTATATTGCCCAAGTGCTGTTGAGTACATGGATGTGGCTAATGTGACTGAGGAACTGAATTTGAAGTTCTGTCTAATTATGATTAACTTACATTTAAATTGCTACATGTGGCTACAGTATTGGATACTGCTAGTCAATACTGAAATTTTAAAAAGCAAGGACTATCTCTGTTTTCCTAGACACTGACACAGCATCTGGCATCTAATAGAAGCCCAATGAGTACTTGACAAATGACTGAGTGAATGAATGTCTTGCCTAATATTTAAATGAGAGTGCTAAAAACTCCCTAAGCTTTAAAGCATTTTCTCTTAATCTAATAGAAAGAACTTTGGTTAGACAAATATACAACCATGGATTATTTATTCAATAAATCTTTACCAAGTAGATCCCAAGCAGAAATTCTAGTGCTCTGCATCTTTTGACAAGTCACTTGACCTCTCTGACTCCTCAAGTTCTCCTGATGTAAACTGAGAGGTTTTTGATAGATTTATAGTTTTGAATCTTTTATGAGAATCCAAATTGAACTGAAGTACTAAATCCTGTCTTCAGAAGTTTCCACTAATTCCAGGAATTCATGGTTCCCCTGAAGTCTATTTAGGTTAAAACTTTCTATACTAGAATTCTGAGGGTTCTTTCAGTTTCAAATTCCTTTACATGTAAGACACTGGATTTGGTATTTACGTTGTATCATACAAAATTTGTATTTTTGTAAAATGAAAATTAATAACTATCAACATGCAGTTCAATGTAATTCAATAAGGAACATGTAAAGATGTTTCAGGATTAAAATTTATCACTGTTTGAGGACAGCTTGTATATACAAAAGGAAAATAACCAACCAGAGCAATGCATGGTCTACATCAACAGAAGAACACAGTCAGAGAGAACTTAAAGATGTCAAAGGCATGAAGGTTCAACGTGGGGGTCAGAGAAGAGCTCTGCACTAAAGTTGGAACTTCCACAGGCTTGAAAGAAAATAGGACCCCAGAGAGATAGAAGGAAAAAGAAAGTGCACTTAGGTTCAAGGTGCAAATGGTCATGGTGAGGTCAGACTGAGGAACCAAAGATACAATACAGTTTTTCTCTTAACATGGGTGACATCTCTTTTCCTTCCATAGGTTGACCTTTGCAACTATGTCTCAGTCAATGGAGCCACTGCTCACCCCCACATTGAAAATGATGGGACTGTTTACAACATTGGTAATTGCTTTGGGAAAAATTTTTCAATTGCCTACAATATTGTAAAGATCCCACCACTGCAAGCAGGTCAGTTTACCACTTTGACTCTTCTTAAAACAAGTATCTATAATGTGAGAAAATTACTGGAAATATAAGATGTCAGATCAGAAATATGAGGACTGCACTATATGGACTGTTAAATTACTTTCAGATTTTTCAGAAGACTATCCTCATCCTCACCCTACCAGGAAGAAATACCCAATAGCACCATAGTAGGAATAACAAATTGAAAATACAAAAAGCATGTGGCCATGTTCTGTTCTACAGTGTTTCAAAGATGTAGTGTATATGTGACTTCAATCATATAAAATTTAGATTCAAATCAAGCAAATAGTTATTGAGCACTTATCCATGTGCCAGACACAATTAAGATTTTAAACAAACATATGTGTACGTATATGAAAGTGTATTTAGTATTTTATATGTATTTAATTCCCAAAACTACAAACAAAACCTTTTAACTCATATATAGACTATAGAGAAAGAATGCTAAAACAGAAGAGAGTACTCTTTAGAATTCTACATTCACCCTCCATTCATTGCAAGACATTTGATATTGATCTTTTTAATAGAATTATTTGCGTATATATGGATTTTTATTTAGTTTTTGCTTAATATAATTTGTGAAGTTTAGATCCTGGACCAGCAGCATCACCTGGAAACCCTAAGTACAGATCTCAAGCCCCACCTGAGGTAGACTGAATGAGTAACTCTGAGGGTGGGCTCATGCTCAGTATTTTCAGAAGCTCTTTATGTATTTCTGGTGTACACTAAGGTTTAAAGATACTGCCTTAGTAGCAAATAAACTTTAATGTGCTTAAGAATTATAGTACAGGGCTATTGACACAGAAAGGGCTTCCCAGATGGCACTAGTGGTATATGCCAATGCAGGAGACATAAGAGACAGGGGTTCTATCCCTGGGTCTGGCAACCCACTCCAGTATTCTTGCCTGGATAATCCCATGGACAGAGGAGCTTTATGGACTACAGTCCATAGGGCTGCACAGAATCGGACATGACTGAAGGGACTTAGCACCCACAAACAGCAAAACCACATATTCTATAACTTTATAGCTAAGTTAAGAGATTGTAAAAGTCACTTTGACCATACTAAAGTTTTGCCTTACTCCCTTGACTTAGAACCCACCTTCAGTTAGTAAGATGTGACTCCACTATACTCTATCTACCACACACTGTTTGAGTGCACTTTCCACATCTGCTGCTATTTGGATTTTCCTAGGTGATTGCAGCTCCGCATGAAATTTCCCTCAGAAATGCCAGTGACTAAGAAAATGGAAATAAACTCTTTAAAAAATCAAGATCTGAAAATGTATTTCTTTGCTCGCATAAGCTGTTCTAAATGCTTTGTATTTAAAAAAAAAAAAAAAGAGGCTGTTCCACAGCCTTTTAAAACCACTTTATTTCAGACAAGGAAGATCCAATAAGCAAGTCAGAGATCGTTGTACAATTCCCCTGCAGTGACCGATTCAAGCCATCTTACGTCCATAGGTAACTCGAAGGCCTGCTATGAATCTTCAGGAAAACTCAAGTTTAAAGATCTGCTTTGCCTACCTTTGATACCAGTCCTGATCATGACATTTTCTTGCAGAAACCTAAATTTAAATGTAATTAATTTCATGTAGGCACTGTTGATTCCTATAACTGAGCATACCTCATGTGTACATATTTCTCTGTGGTTTGAGAATCAACCCTTCCCACTCACAAGTTTATTTCTGTTTCTGAACAGTTTTGGTTTGACTCCCAACTATATTGTTTTTGTGGAGACACCAGTCAAAATTAATCTGTTCAAGTTTCTTTCTTCATGGAGTCTTTGGGGAGCCAACTACATGGATTGTTTTGAGTCCAATGAAACAATGGGGGTAAGTCTTACATTTATTTGTCAGGTTTATGATTCCAAAGAATATGTGTTTCATAATGCATACTTTTTTTCTTTTTAAATACATCAAAATATTCTCACTTTTAGGTTTGGCTTCATATTGCTGATAAAAAAAGAAAAAAGTATATCAATAATAAATACAGGACCTCTCCTTTTAACCTCTTTCATCACATCAATACCTATGAAGACCATGAGTTTCTGATTGTGGATCTCTGTTGCTGGAAAGGGTAAGAGAGTACATTGAATGAATAAATGTTACATCTCCAGTTGCTCCTGGAAATCAAGTTTGTTTGGTTTTTTTTCAGAGATACTGCTTTCAATATTTAATCTGAATTATATCTTTTAAAAGTATGCTTAAGTCACAAAATATGATTGAAAAAGCTGTAGGGAGTTTAGGTAATCAGAAGCAGAAAGTGAACCTCAAAACCATGGTTAAGGATTGAAAACTGCTCAGGTCAATGAAACAGACCTGAAAATAAAAGATTCTATGGCTTGATGAATGAACTTAAACTTAATTTCCCTCAAGTTTAACAAGATCCTTTGAGGAGCCTTAAACTGCATCTACTCTGGGTTTGATTTTTTTTAAAAAAGACAGACATGCTTTCTTCAGAACAGCAAGTCACTAAAAGAAACAGTAGCCCCTGAAGACACAGACAGAATGGTGATAGAGAAACAGAGCAGAAAGTTTCAAAGACTGCTGTTTTTAAACATATCCATGAAACAGGACTCTTTTCTCCACCCANTTTTAAAAAAGACAGACATGCTTTCTTCAGAACAGCAAGTCACTAAAAGAAACAGTAGCCCCTGAAGACACAGACAGAATGGTGATAGAGAAACAGAGCAGAAAGTTTCAAAGACTGCTGTTTTTAAACATATCCATGAAACAGGACTCTTTTCTCCACCCAGAGTGGGCAGAAGTGGCCACAGTATACCTGAGTCTTTAGGAGTTTCTAGACTGGAGACTAAAGAAGAGACAGGCATTTGTGCTTTTAAAAGACATGCATCATGTCTCTAAAATTATTTGTAATTGTCTGTCCTCATGTTTGACTTCTTATTTTTGCAGATTTGAATTTGTTTATAATTATTTATATTTAGCCAATTTACGTGAGAACTGGGAAGAGGTGAAAAAAAATGCCAGAAAGGCTCCTCAGCCTGAAGTTAGGAGATACGTACTTCCTTTGAATATTGACAAGGTAACCACCCTCTATATAGATTTCAGATATAATGAGAATGTTTCATCTTTCTCAGGATTTTTTCTCCTGCTGTGTGTTTATACATAAAGGCTCAAAATTTCTGAACTGGAAGGGACTTTAAAAATTAGCAAATTCAGTTCCCTTCATTTTATAAATGAAACTGAAGCTCATGAATTAGCAAAATCCAGTTGTGAAGAGTCAAAGTGAAAACCAGTTTTCAGTCTCAATCTGTTTTTCTTTTTTCTACAAAGTCCTTTTAAAACTGATTCCCAAAAACAAACAACAAAAAACTGATTGAAATCCAACTGGTTAGAACATAAACAAAAACAATGGGATAAGTGGGCAAAAATAACTTAAAACAATAGGTTGGTAATCTTTGAAGGCTTTTAGGCTAGGGTAAAAGGTTTGCATTTTATTTGACAGGTGGTAGGGAATTAAGGATTTTGAATAGAAGAAAGCCATAGTCAGAGTTGGTGAACTGGGTATAAAGTTTACTGACTCTTCTAGTTGTCTCTCCTGCTAAATGTCCAGCTTCCCTGAGCAAGTCTCTCAATGAGCAAGTTACCCCAAAGTTCAGTTGCCCACTCTGAAACCTAAATAAATTGGACTAAATAATAACTAGGTCATTTGCTGTTCTGATTTTCTAAAATAAGGCTGTGTCATGTGTAAGTAGTATTGGAAGTGAAGGAGAAAGATAGGGACCTGTGATTATAGACAATTTAAATTACTCAGGTGCCAGAAAAATGTAGTGGTAGTAGCGACAGAAAGACAAAAATGAGCAGTCCTACAGATAGAATTAAAAGGATTCTACATTTGACTGGATGGCAGAATGAATTAAGTCTTAGACATGCAAAACCCTATGTGTCTAGAATGTTGATACTTTTGGAAATAGGAAATGCAATAGACAGAGGAGATTTGGAGATAAACATGAACTGTAAAACTAGGAGGAAAGAGTAATAATGAGTAAAAAGCCTGACTTGAAGACAAACTCAGGTTGACCGGGGCTTCCAGCTTTCTAGTGAAGATTTTGTTGTGATTTTCTAGTGAAGATTTTGTTGATGCTGATCTTATTGTTGTTGATGAGAATTACAAGAGCAGCATCAACGACATCTTCATGAAGATATCTGTTCATGTGGAAGTGCAGGTCCTTGTGACACAAAGCAGGGTTAGAAGAAAAGAACTAATAGTTACTGGCATTGAAATGATGATCAAATATATGAGGACAGACATTGCTAGTAAAAGAAGTTCATATGACGAATTCATGTCAATGTATGCCAAAACCAATACAGTACTGTAAAGTAAAACAAAGTAAAAAAGAAAAGAAAAGAAACTTACAAATTTGTTGATTTTTAAAAATGAGGAACTTGACAGCCAGAAAATGTTGAAAGAAAAGATAGCCAAGCACATAAGTTGGGGAAACACCCATGTGCAGAAAGTGGTAGAAAAAGAGGAGTCAGAAAAAGAAAGAAAAAAAAAATCACTAAAGGGTCCTAGTTACAACTAAGAGAGGAAAATGCCACATTGACAAAGCAAGAGAGGGTTTCACTGATGTCCACTGCTATGTATAGGCAAGCTGAAAAACATGAAGCTGAAAAAAGGAGCCAAAACCCAGATTTAGTGACCTCCAGAATAGGGAGAGAGGCAGAAATCAGGTTTCAAGCCACAGTGACAATGTGGTAGCAATTACTATAGCCTGTACTTTTAAAGTTTGGCAACGAAGAGAAAACTAGATCATAAATTAGAGAAAGAAGAGATAAAAAAAATTGAAGGAAGGACTAAGGAAGGGAAAGAGTATATAAGATGACTAAAGCTTCAGGTTTAGTGATTGAAATAATGGTGATATTTTTAAATATATCTTTCTATTTTTGAATAGGCAGTACATTTAATTGGTCAGAAAATCAAAATAATCTAAAACGGTTTGCACTGAAAGTGTCACTCCAACCTCTTTCTGCATCCATTCCATACCATTCCTCTTCACTTCTATGTGTAACTTTTAATGTCTTTCCTTTGCATTTGTTTATAAAAATATTTAAAAATGCCGACATACAGAATTATTATTCCCATTTTTTACACAAAAATATATCCATATTTTTATTCCTTGCTTATTTTCATTTTAAAATATATATTGAAGATCTTACTTTCTTCAACCACACAGTATTCTTTTTTACCAATATGCTGCAGTCCCTCACTGCTGAGCAAGTCATTTCCATTTTTTGACTGTTACAGATAATGTCACAAGGGATAACTTTGTATGTATGTTGTTTTATGTATATGCAGATATAGCAATAGAATAGACTCTCAGAAGTGAGTTTGCAGTATCAGAGGATAAACACATCTGTTTTCGAAAGAAAAATAGTGAGAAGGAAAGTGAAAAGGAGGTGCTGGTTTGGAAAGCAAAGATGATGTTACAGATCTCTTACAATAAAAAGCCTGAATTTAATAACAGAAAAAATAAGATACAACAGAGTAAAATTGTTAAAGTTACAATCCCATAAGTAAAGTGTTCAACATCAACATTTGAACTAATTGTATTTTTTTTCTTAATTCATACAATGCTACAAATCATAAGGACTCACTATGTTGGATCAATTGTTATTTCTAGGTCTTCTGTATGGAGAGAGAGAGAGAGAGACATATATAAAATTTTCTTTATTTTTCCACCTTTAGGTAGTCCTATATCAATATGTATATATACATACATGCTGCTCTCTGCTTCCCAACATCATCACGAAGAGCCTTGAAGTCACACTTGATGGAATCTTACAAGGTCCATTCCTCACCTCCTCAGTTCAGTTCAGTTCAGTCGCTCAGTCTTGTCCGACTCTTTGCGACCCCATGAATCGCAGCACACCAGGCCTCCCTGTCCATCACCAACTCCCAGAGTTCACTCAGATTCATGTCCATTGGGTCAGTGATGCCATCCTCTGTCGTCCCCTTCTCCTCCTGCCCCCAATCCCTCCCAGACTGTGCAGAAGGCTGAGCTCCGAAGAATTGATGCTTTTGAACTGTGGTGTTGGAGAAGACTTTTGAGAGTCCCTTGGACTGCAAGGAGATCCAACCAGTCCATTATGAAGGAGATCAACCCTGGGTGTTCTTTGGAAGGAATGATGCTAAAGCTGAAACTCCAGTACTTTGGCCACCTCACCTCCTGTCTCTTCCCAATTCTGAAAATCTTTCACTATTTCCTTTTAGTTCATTGTACATCACCAGAAAAATTCCATCTATCCTCTGCTCAGAAGGTTCCTTCCATCTTATCTCTTTTACCAAAAAATCTGACACTCTCTAGGACACTGGTCTCTTCAGCAGCAGTTTCCAGGGGTAGCAGGTTCTCCTCCAGCCCTTGTACCACTGTGCCTGGAGCTGGAACACTTGTTCCACTTTGCTGCTTCCAAACCATTGTTCCTTCTGTCCACCCTTAAAATCTTTCAGTTTCAAATCTCACTTCAACTAATTATATACCCAAGTGGTATGTGTACATTTATATATATATATAACCCTTCATTATTGTTTTCTCATATTAATCACCACTCCCTCTGGTTCTGTGTCACACTCCCCTCCCTGATCTACTTCCGACTGTCAGTGACTTCAGTATACACATCATAGATGATTCTTCCAACAGCCTGGCCTCAGTTCCTTGACATCTTCCACTGATCCTGTCTTCCATTCTGACTCAGCCACTCACTTCCCAAGTCATACAATTGACCTTGCTATTACCTTTGTACTTCTATCATAACCTTGGTTCATACAGGACACATTCTGACTTACCTTTCAAGATTACCAACCCTATTACAATTCCCACCAGAACCTCCAGTCTATTGAACCTGCTCACCATCTCTCACTCCCCTGAAGACTTATCTTCCCTCCGTATTTAGTTAAAATTTCATGATCATTGTAATCACTCCCTTGAGTAGATCCTCATTTCTCTTGCCACTTTCTTACTTTATAGAATTTATTTGTCAAAGTCATAAATCCTAGTTAAATTCAACTCTCCACTCACTCCATGCTTGTACCTCTAAGGCTCAAATCAAGTGCTAAAACTACACAATTATGTTAACTGGCCCATTTTTAAATATATGACCACAAACCTTACTGCAACATTTCCCAACTTCATTTTCCTAGTTAAGTATTTCACACCCTCCTCTTTCAAACTTCTAACACATCCCACCTCCACACTCATACTCAATTAATGGCTCTGTTTCTTCTTTTACTGACACAAATGAAAGAAATCTGAAAAGAATGTAGACTCCTGCCACCACATCTACCCACCCACCAGCATCTGTACTCATATTGAATTATCCCTTGTCTTATTCAGAACTAATCTTTCCCATCCTTCCTCACCCACTCCAGGACATTATTCTACAACTCTCCCATTCTGTCATATATCTCACTCTCCTCCTGTTTTCATTAACTCATGCATATCATGCTGTTATTTTGCCTTCTTATAAAATCCTTCTCTTGACTCTTCTTGCCCCTCCGTTTATCCCTTCTTTCCTGTCTCGAGGCCCCTTTAATGTTGGAGGGCACCAGGACGCAGCCCTTTGTCCTGCTTCTATTTGTACTTTCGCTCCTTTGTAAAGACTCGTGCCTTAAAGCAGCCTGCACTTCCACTTCCAACTTTCCTTTTAACTCAAGATTCTTGTATGTTACTGCCAATGCCAAGTCTTTATTTTGATGTTCAGTAAACATCTCAAGTTTAGTAAGACAAAAGTCAAACTTCTCCTCCTCCCCTACCAAAACCTTTATCCCACCCTCAGTAATCCCCATCTTTATTGTGACAACTCCAACTTTTAACTATTTGAGCCCCAAACCTTGGAGCCATCCTTGACTTCTCACTTAATTTCATGCTTGTTTCCTATCCAGTATCTTACCTATCAGGAAATTCTCTGCTCTGCCTTCCATTCCTCACTAACTTCAGTGCTACTAGCCCAGTCTGAACCATTTTTTTCCTTTGACTAGACTACTACAAGACAGACTGGTTTTCCTGATTTCACACCTGCATATCCCCTATTCTTAAAGGGATCTTGACAGAGCAGGCAGACTGATTCTTTTAAAAATAAATTATAGCCTTGCAAACTCTTCTGCTCATCTCTTGCTCACAAGAAAAACCCAAGTCCTCACAATGACCCATCAGGCTCTAACCAGTCTGACCCCATTATACCCCTGTACCCTCCTCTCCTGTGTTCTCCCCCCAGCTCAGTCAGCTCAGCCAGCCTGGTCTCCTTAATGCTCTTCAAGCACCCTTGACAATACTCTTGCCTCACGCCTTTGCAATTTGTTCTCTCTGCTTAAATGCTCTTCCCCAGATATCTACATTGCTTCCTTCATCTCCTACAAGTTTTACTCCAAATGTCACCTTATCAGTGAAGCCCACCCTGACTACCTACTAAAATTATAAATCACTTACCCTTCACACTTCTGATCCCCCATACTCTGCTCTGTTTTTCTCTCCACATTCATGGTATACTAAACACTTTATCTATATTTATAGTTTTCCAAATTAGAATGTAAGCTTCATAACAGTAGGAACTCTGTTCTCTGAAATATCACAAATGCCTAGAATACAGTCTAGTACAAACCACATATTCAGGTATTTAATGCAAAACTAAATGCATATGTTCTTTGAAGAGCTCATGATATACATTCCTTTCATAATATAATCTGAAAAATGATGTGGGGGCAATTTTGGTATCAAGAGACCTTAGAAAACATCAGGTCCAGAATTTTTTTCATTTCTTTTTTGACAACATAAGGATATGATATTTTTCCAATAAAATCAAAATATAGCTAACTTTAAAGGAGACAAATATTGTATGGATACCTAGAGGTTGAAGTCTTTGTTACTATGAAACAAAATACTTCTTTTCCCAGAACCACATCCTCAGAGCCCTATATGTTCTTTGAGGTCAGTCTCATTTCACAGATGAGAAGACTATGAGGTTATATTTCTTTTATTTTTTTTTATTTTATTTTTTTTTTTTTTGGAAATTTGCTATTTCAAGCAACATGGATAGATTTATTGCCTTTGAAGAATTTTCAACTGAAAAACATAAAGAAAAAAGAAAAAGCTACATATCACTGACTTTCCCAGTGATACACAGTCAGTGACTGACATGGACATGGGCAGCTTTCCCAGTCATGTTCTTCGTCTCTCCCTTCTAGAGTTTTCTGTACTGACTCTTCTACATGTTGACTTAAGAAATGAACTCAGGAAACTAAACTTGGAAACTGTTCTCACAGCTGCTTGATGTTTATTCCTTGCTCACTGAGGTTTCTGTTATCCTCTTTCTTAGGCTGACACAGGCAAGAATTTAGTCACACTCCCCAACACAACTGCCACTGCCATTCTGTGCAGTGACGAGACCATCTGGCTGGAACCTGAGGTTCTCTTTTCAGGGCCTCGCCAAGGTGAGACGGTATAGGAAAAAACTTCACATGTGAGAGAACAAAATGTTCCACTCCGAGAGAGTAACTGAGTTTTCCTAAGCATGTTTTTTATTTTGTAGCATTTGAGTTTCCTCAAATCAATTACCAGAAGTATGGTGGGAAACCTTACACATATGCATATGGACTTGGCTTGAATCACTTTGTTCCAGACAGGGTAATTAATTCCTCTTCCTAATATTCAAACAGTACTTTGAATCATATGTAAGTCAAGTAAAGCATATTGACTGACTAATTTATTGACTAATTTTTCTTTCTTATAAGCAGCTCTGTAAGCTGAACGTCAAAACTAAAGAAACCTGGGTATGGCAAGAGCCTGATTCATACCCCTCAGAACCTATCTTTGTTTCTCACCCAGATGCCTTGGAGGAAGATGACGGTAATGAGAGTAATAGATGTGTCTGAACCCTCTCTTCTCATTGGAGTTCATATAGTTAATTCACTAGGAGAGCAGTTATGTTGATTATTTACAAATGTTCAGAAATAATCCTTCCTGCTATTGCATAAGACAGCACTAAAGAATGTAAATATGTCTGAAAAAAAGTTTTACCTTATGATCAGGTTTTATTAGGTACTGTTGGAAAAATGCTTAGAGCACCATCGGGTGTCACGATGGAATGTCAGTATCTGCTCTAGATGGAGAAGGAAATGGCAACCCACTCCACTGTTCTTGCCTGGAGAATCCCAGGGATGGGGGAGCATGGTGGGCTGCCATCTTTGGGGTCACACAGAATTGAACACAACTGAAGCGACTTAGCAGCAGCAGCAGCTCTAGATGGAGGCGAGAAGGAAGAAGAAGCAGCAAGCTATCTAGGTTTTGCCTTTCCTGACCTAGATACATTTCTGAAAATAAATAGGGTTCTAAGGAGGGAAACTGAATATTCTAACTGATCCAAGAGAATGAGGCTTTGAGATTCTGGTTCAAGTTTTTCGTTTAATAAGCTGAGGCTAGAAGGGGATCCAGAGCAACAGTCTATAAAACAGCAATTCAGATACACTCAACTACAAAGCTGGGACAGCGGGGTAGGTGATACTCTCTGAGTTTAAAATATGGGGGACCACAGAGAAATGAATAGAATAAAGAGTTTTAGAGACGTTTTACACTAAGTGATTTTACATTTGCAGTGCATCCAGTCAAAACTGCAAAAAGTTTGTTCCTATTTTGTTTGATGGAAGTAAGCATCCAAGCTAGGTCTTGGAAATTGTAGAAATAATATACCTGGCTGTTTTCAAAGTCTTTAATATATGTTTCATTTGATTGTCACAACATTTTTTGCAATAAGTAGAGCAGGTGTTGAATATTATGACAAATAAAAACACAGAAACATTCATTAAATAAGAATTCAATGAATATTTACTGTGTTCTAACCACTGTGGTAGGCTATCAGGATACAATGGTGGGCAAGAGGGACACTGTCACTCCCTTCCTGGAGCTTATAGTCTAGGGGACTTGAAAAATTTAACACAAATAAAAACACAGAAACATTTATTAAATAAGAATTCAATGAATATTTACTGTGTTCTAACCATTGTGGTAGGCTATCAGGATACAATGGTGGGCAAGAGGGACACTGTCACTCCCTTCCTGGAGCTTATAGTCTAGGGGACTTGAAAAATTTAACATCCCTTCATGGTTGCCACAGACTTTGCTGGTGACTCAGGCGGTAGAGAATCTGCCTGCAATGCAAGAGAGTACTCTTGCTAGGAGAATTCCATGGACAGAGGAACCTAGCAGCCTACAGTCCATGGGGTCGCAAAGAGTCAGACACGACTGAGCAACTAACACTTTCACTTGCATGGTTGCCACACAGCCAGGTGGCAGAAGAGTCAGAACAAGCTATCAGGTCATCTGGTTTTCTTTATTTGTGAGTGTAATGTCTCCTGTATTATTTCAATTATATTTAATCTATGGCTCTGGGCTTTTTTTTTTTTTAATTCAACATTGCTTTATTAACTTCTCATTAACAGGTGTAGTTCTGAGTGTGGTGGTGAGCCCTGGGGCAGGACAAAAGCCTGCTTATCTTCTGATTCTGAATGCCAAGGACTTGAGTGAAGTTGCCAGGGCTGAAGTGGAGATTAACATCCCTGTCACCTTTCATGGACTGTTCAAAAAATCCTGAGCACATTCTAGCATGACATGTTTCTGGTGACAAAACATAGAAAAACATAGTTAGGTCTGCAATCAAATTCTGTTTAGCTTTAGCCTGCTGTCTATAAGGGTTTTAACTTGCAGATGCATACCGTTTTGCAGTATTTTACAGAAAACACAGAGTTGAGTAAGGAATTCCTTTTAAAAAGTGCTTATTTAGATAATCATACTTTGTGAGACAAGCACATCATAACTAAAAACTCTTTATATATTTACAATCAAATAGAAAATGAATGTGAATTTATTAAACTGTTTTTCATTCCTATTATAAAAGTGTATTTTAGGCACCTATCTGCTCCTATTACTTTTTAACATTTAAAAGTCAAAGTATTCTACAGCTGATATGTATATGGTTTTGCTGTGTCAAGGCAGCATCTTGGAAAAAGGCTTAGTTACTAAATGTCAAATCAAACTTCTTCTCAAACCAGGGACTTTGATCTAAGACAATCATTGTAATTGTATGCACATATGTATTATTGTTCAAAGATTCTCATGGTTTAAACTTTAATATTTCCATTTAATATAGGCAATTATTACTATTTCTGATTTCACAGTAAGAAAGCCTGTTTCTAATTCACTGAGGGCTCTCAACCAAATAACTTCTCAGAGATTATGTTATCTGTTAGAAACTTATATAACCTCAAAGCAATTGCATATAGTAGTGACTATTTTTTTAATAGCATAAAATACTTACAAACATAATTGCTGTTTAAAATCAGATTATGGGGATAATAATGTGGGGGGGGAGTGGTTATACTTTGTTACCTCTTCTGCTTAATTACATTTAAGCACTGTGTACCTGACTGAAGAGAAAGTGAAAAAAGAGAAAATACTGTCATGAACATTCAGATATGAATATAGTTTAAGCACTTTGTTTTTAAAATTATTTTCTGAGATACATGTTGCAAAAAATGAAGATTGACAAAAATTTTTATTCTATATCTTAATCCTGCTTGACTAAGTAAAAACAGCTTGAAGGAACAGACTGACTTGGGTACTTGATGCATCCATTTGATTTCTTTATTTAGATAAAATGCAAACTCATTTTTAAAGATTATAAGTACTCATTAAGATATACTTTTCAAAGAAAATCTAAAATTGCAAAAAACGGAGAAATTATAAAGTAAAATCATACAGGGCTCATCTAAGCACAACTGCTGGTCTTTTCCATCATTTCCCATGTGTGCTTTTTAATGTAATCATTATTTCTTTGGGCGTAATTCCTAGGTAAACCTAGATATCACAAAAAGTAAAACGAAAAATGCACAAAATAACATGGAATATGTGACTGTAGATAAACATCAATCTGCTGGATTTTGTCTCTAGATATGGCACATGAACTTAATTCCACACAAAAAAAGCTATTCATACATTTATTTTAAAAATGCAAAAAATAAATCACTGAATAATTACCAAGTTTTGTGCTTATTTAAGTCTCTAAATTTAAGAGAATTCCTAATACTGTCACTTCCCACACTTGCCAGTCAGCCCCTGCTTTCTTCCCATTCCTTTTCCACAGGAAAGTCTGGCAGTTCTGTGTGCCTGCTTCTCCAGCTGGAAGATCCCACTTTGAGCTCTGTGCTCTGTGGAGACAGCCATAGTGTTAAGAAGGTAGAGAGGCACATCTGACTAAAGGAATATTCTGTCAATACTTTTTCACCAATTGGATTGTCTATATAATCATTGCTGATATTATACCAAAAAGGCTTAGGAGCTGCTTTACAAGTGCAAAGATAGAACGTGAGTTTTAAAAACTTAAATTAGGATAAGGGAGATTTAAGTCAAGCAGGAAGGATTAACTCAGAAATTCAGACTGAAAAAATTAAGTAACCTGATTTCTAAGAATCAAAGGTATTCATCTGGAGGAATCAAGAGAATCATGTCCCATCCAAAAACAAATAAATCTGTTTTAAGGGGAAAATTCAAATTGAATTAAGATAAATAAACCTATTAGTAAGTAGCTACTTTTAAAATAAGTTGTTTGAAGTCAGCTTTTTTCCATTTCAGCACCCTATTTGTCATAGCAAAGGAGAAATAATAACATCTTTGAGAATATAAAAAAGTAATTAGTAGCTGATAATTGCCTCATGACTATCTAGACAAAGTTCCTATCAGTCAATTCAGTTCAGTCGCTCACTCATGTCCAACTCTTTGGACCCCATGGACTGCAGCATGCTAGGCTTCCTTGTCCATCACCAACTCCAGGAGCTTTCTCAAACTCATGTCCATTGAGTCAGTGATGTTATCCAACCATCTCATCCTCTGTCATCCCATTCTCTAGCCTTCAAATTTCCTAGGATCAGGGTCTTCTCCAATGAGTCAGTTCTTTGTATCAGGTGGCCAAAGTATTGGAGTTTCAGCTTCAGCATCAGTCCTTCCAATGAACATTCAGGACTGATTTCCTTTAGGATTGACTGGCTTGATCTCCTTGTTTTCCTCAAGAAACTCTTAAGAGTCTTCTCCAACACCACAGTTCAAAAACATCACTTCTTTGGTGCTCAGCTTTCTTTATGGTCCAACTCTTATATCCATACATGACTACTGGAAAAACCATAGCTTTGACTATACGGACCTTTGTTGGTAAAGTAATGGCTCTGCTTTATAGAGTTCCTATACTATATTCTAAACCAAAAAAGATCAACAGGCAGAAAACCCAGCCTACCTTCCAAGAATTCTGTGGCAGTTTTATTCTATCACCTACAATCTGGCTGAAGAATAAAATGCAGTGCTTTCCTCTGTAAACACATAAGAGTGATCAATGATTAGGATTAAGAGAAAATGTCTCCTAAAGGATCCCTTAGGGAATACCAAATCAGTCTCAATGGGAAAACAATCTCTGAAAGACAGGAGAAAAATAAACTTATACTCATTGAGTATCTTTTACTTTTACAGAAAGGTGGAAATTACTCCAAATATTATACCCACCATGGTACTATCTTCACCATTTTAAAGATCAGGAAAGGGAAGTCAAGTAACTTTTATAATAGTCACAAAACTTAAACTGAAATCTAAGCCTATCAGTCCTTCCACTAAAATTTTGGTTTCTGAGGCTTTCTAAAATATTTCTATTAATTTAAAATTTATTCCAAATACAACCACTATCATACTACTCAGTCATCAAAGTGAAGTGAGTGAAAGTGAAGTCGCTCAGTAGTGTTCCTCTGTCCATGGGATGAATACTGGAGTGGGTTGCCGTTTCCTTCTGCAGGGGATTTTCCCAACCCAAGGATGGAACCCGGGTCTCCAGCATTGCGGGCACACGCTTTACTGTCTGAGCCACCAGGGAAACCTGGGGGTAAATAAAATCTTTGACAATTTAGTAACTCCTACTATTGATAGTGGGTCAAATGCTCCTTGAATAATAGTAACCAAATAACAAGTATATATTATGCCAGGGATTCCACGAATTAGTCTTTAAATATATAGTTTTGATAATGCTATTTTGCAGGTGAGGAAAGTAAAGCTCAATAAAGTTAAATAACTTGGTCAACTTTCCACACAGAATGAAAATATGATTCCAAATACCATCTGTATCTGTTAAGCACCGTGAACTACTACCTTGAGGTAGTTCACAATTTCAACATTAGATCACTGCATTCCTTTTGATGACATTTTAAAAAACCACTTTCCATTGACTTCTGTGAAAATATGTTACATGCAAAAATTAACGTGGAATACAAAGTGATAATGACCGTGTCCGATCTGATTCCAAAGTTTGAGAAGTTCTGCAAAGTCCAACAGTTACTAAGCTATTAGAACAAAGATGTCTATTGTGTCACTTGGACTTATCTATGTAATAAGCAAAGGTTTTATGTATTTCTTTTAGTGTGTCATAAAAAGTAATTCAGACAGTAAAGGTCTTGTGAAACAAGAAAGTTAGAGAATCTCTGTTTGAGACTCTTGTTTTTAACTTAGTAGGTAAAGCTGTAACCTCATAGGACCTAGTCTAGAGGGTTTTGATTTAAATAAGTTTATAAATTCATCCTCAAGACAAGCCATTTTATATCAGTTATTACATTAAATTTGCATTAAAGAGCTTATTTTGAAAAAAGAAAGATGAAAGAATAATATTCAATATTTATATGATTAGTCTGGATATTTCATATTCTAATATGTTAACAATATTATACTAGATTGATAAAATATGTTTAAGAGGCTACCAACAATAATCTCAAAACTCACTGTTTCTCGAGTTTTTTTTAACTTGGATTCATCTCCATTCTATATATATATATACTCAAACACACACACACATATATGTATACATATACACATATATCTTAATCTCCTTCCAAAAAGTAAGCAAAAGGGTATCACTCCTTTATAAGAGCAACTCTTGCATTGAGACATAGGACTAAGAATTAAAGATCAAACAATCTACCACACTAAAAGAAGAAATANACATATGATGTGCCTTCAATATTTTGTTGATGTGACAAATAAATTTTTCTAAATTTTCATTATTAGGAATAAACCCAAGTTGGTTATATTTTATGATTCTTTTTTATAAATTCCAGGATTTGGTATCCCATTGTTTTATCAAGGATTTTTGTATCTAGGTTTATTTTTTAAAAGCTGGCTTGAATTTTCTTAAGCTCTCATCAGGTTTAATTATTAAGGTTATATAGGTGTCACAAAAAAGTTGGTAAGTGTTCTTTTTGCCCCTATTTTCTAAAAAACTTGTGTGAGAGGCATTATTTCTTTATATATTTTGAAAAACTCGTTGGTAATGATTTGAACTCAATGTTTTCTCTATGGAAAGTGTTTAATTATACACTAACTTTTTTTAGAAGTTATATACAATTCCTCGGAAAAGGTAATGATAACCCACTCCAGTACTCTTGCCTGGAAAATCCCATGGACGAAGAAGCCTGGTAGGCTGCAGTTCATGGGGTCGCTAAGAGTCGGGCATGACTGAGCGACTTTACTTTCACTTTTCACTTTAATGCATTGGAGAAGGAAATGGCAACCCACTCCANGTAATGACAACCCACTCCAGTACTCTTGCCTGGAAAATCCCATGGACGAAGAAGCCTGGTAGGCTGCAGTTCATGGGGTCGCTAAGAGTCGGGCACGACTGAGCGACTTTACTTTCACTTTTCACTTTAATGCATTGGAGAAGGAAATGGCAACCCACTCCAGTGTTCTTGCCTGGAGAATCCCAGGGACGGGAGAGCCTGGTGGGCTGTCGTCTGTGGGATCGCACAGAGTCAAACACGACTGAAGCGACTTAGCAGCAGCAGCAGCATATATAATTCCTTGATTTTGTTTGTCTTCTTCTCTCATTTTTGGTAAGTTTAATTTTCCTAGAAGTTTATCTGTTTCATTTAAATTTTCTAAGGCTCTGACATTAATTTGTTCATAATGTAGTCTTATGGTTCTTTTATTTATAATTGGATGATAACTGCTTTACAATATTGTGTTGGCTTCTGCCATACAACAATGTGAATCAACCATAAATATACATATGTTCCCTCCCTCTCAAACCTCCCTTCCACCCCTCCATACCATCCCACCCTTCCAGGTATTGTTCTTTTTAATGTCCCCTTTGTCATTCCTTTTCACTTTTTCATTTTAACATCTCACTTTTTGTCTTCATAATTTTCATCTAAACTTATCAGTGTTATTAGTCTTTTCAAAGACACAAACGGTTGATTTTATTATATAATTTTTCTTCATTTCAATGTTTTCTGAGTTTATTATTTAACATTTTGGGATGATTACTGAGACTGTTGGTCTATTCTTTGTATAATTTCAATCTTTTGGATTTTCTTTGAGAAGTTCAAAGTCAGATTCCTTAACCAGGGTGAGCCCCTAGTTATGACTGGTCACTGCATAATGTTCAGCATGGATCAATCAGAGGAACTGATCCTTCTTTATAATGCTCTAATTATAATTACTCAGTCTGCATAAAAGTAGCATGCAGTTTACCTGTGTTTTAAATAGTACTTTTTGAGAACATGTAATTCATTCATCTGTTATCCTACAAGAATTCAGAATGGCTCCTCCCAAGTCTTCTACAGAGATATCTTCTTTTATTAAGCTGGGCCAGCTAAGAACACAGACACAATTTTATTTACAATTATACATTCTTCAGGTTAAGCTAGGAATGTAGGCAGCTCCTGCTACATAAGAACCACAAAGCACTGAATGAGAGAAGCAAACAAAAGTTATTATTTTTCAGCTCTTAAGATTATATGGTTATATTTATCTTCTGTGTCAATGCCTGAAAAATTCATCTTATGAAATAACAAAATAAAACTTTTAATAACATGATACTCAGTGTTGATAAGAATGTTGTGAAATCCTATGTTTCAAAAATATTTATTTTATTTGTTTGGCTGCTCTGGGTCTTACTTGTGGCATGCAAGATCTTCGATCTCAGTTGCAGCAGCTGAGATCTAGTTCCCTGACCAGGGGTCGAACCCGGGCCCCCTGCATTGGGGGCATGGAGTCTTAGCCACTGGACCACCAGGAAAATCCCACTCTCATACATTTCTGGAAGGATGGATTAGAATATAAATTGGAATAAAACTTCTGGAAACAATTTGTAAAAATACATCAAAAGAAATAAGAAAATTGATTAATCTTTTATTCAATAAATTCAGTGCTAAGTAATCTAGCCTTTAAAGAAAGGATCAACATTTCAGAGTGTGTGCAAATGTCAATTAACTATATAGAACAGTTGAAGCTAACATCATACATAACTATACTTTCAAAAAAATTTTTAATTTAGATCACGGGAAAAATATTAAATTACTTTATCGTAGTGAAATAGTAGGAATAACCTAAATTTCTGACAAAAAAAAAATAACTGAGCAAATTATAATACATCTAAAAGTTACATATTATGAAGCCATTGTTGATAACTATGTATCATTTAAGGAAAATGAAGATGATAAGTGATATAAACTTACAAAGATCACATGCTTACTCTGATTATAATTATGTAAACATGTGTATATGGATAGAATACCAGAAAAGAATGTATCAGAAAAATAGTTTTTTATCAGTATTATAGGGTGATTGCTTTCCTTTTTTTGAATTTTGACTAATTTTTTTTTACTTTTTTAATATAAATTTATTTATTTTAATTGTAGGCTAATTACTTTACAATATTGTATTGGTTTGCCATACACTGACATGAATCCACTGCAGGTGTACACATGTTCCCCATCCTGAACCCCCCTCCCACCTTCCTCTCCATACCATCCCTCTGGGTCATCCCAGTGCACCAGCCCCGAGCATCCTGTATCCTGCATGGAACCTGGACTGGCGATTTGTTTCACATATGATATTATACATGTTTCAATACCTTTCTCCCAAATCATCCCACCCTCGCCCTCTCCCACAGAGTCCAAAAGACTGTTCTGTACCTCTGTGTCTCTTTTGTTGTCTCACATACAGGGTTATCGTTACCGTCTTCCTAAATTCCATATATATGCATTAGTATACTGTATTGGTGTTTTTCTTTCTGGCTTACTTCACTCTCCATCTGTATGTCTTCTTTGGAGAAATGTCTGTTTAATTCTTTGGCCCATTTTTTGATTGGGTTGTTTATTTTTCAAGTCATTATAAATATTTTACAGTGAAAACACACAAGTTTTCAAAAGAAAGACAAATTCAAATATTTAGAATGATTTGTAAGTAGCAGTTTTACAAATAGAACCTAAAATATTACATAAATAGTTTATTAAATATGTATATTCTAAAATCCTACAGAATTAAAAATAGTATAGTACCTGTGGGATTTTCACTGAAAGCATTAACACTATGTTGTATGTATCATTCTACCTCCATGCTCTTCTTTTGGAAAAATGTCTGCCTGGGATGAGAATCAAACAGATACACAGTAAAAAATTCCACCTGAGGCTTCAATTAAGACTTTAAAAATAAGAATCAGTTTCTATTCGAAATTTGTAAGTTGAAACAAACTATTAACTGTATGTTACACATCTTTATATTTTCTACTCAACATTCAAAAGCTATAGCTAATTATACAGTTTTATTCTAAACTTGGGCTTCCCAGATGGCACTAGTGGTTAAGAACCCACCTGTCAATGCAGGATTTATGAGAGACACTGGTTCGATCCCTGGGTCAGGAAGATCTCCTGGAGGAGAGCATGGCTACCCACTCCAGTATTATTGCCTGGAAAATCCCATGTAAAGAGGAGCCTGGTGGGCTACAGACCATAGGGTTGCAAAGAGACATGACCAAAGTGACTTAGCATGCAAGAATTCTGGATTTTAAAGTAGTAAGGTACTTTTATAATATTACTGATAGAGAGTTTTTTAAAATGGCAGCAGTCATATAAATATAAGGAAAATTGGCTAAGTATGTGCACTTTTTCCTTTGTTTAAAGTCAATTTTTTGAATCTGTCTCCTAAAGCAAAATTAAACAAATGGAACCTAAGTAAACATAAAATTTTTTGCACAGCAAAGGAAACCATCAACAAAACAAAAAGACAATCTACTGAATGGGAGAAAGTGTTGGCAAAAAATATGACCAATAAAGGATTAATATCCAACATACTTATATGAGCAGCTCATCCAACTCAATATCAAAAAGACAACCTGATTTTAAAATGGACAAAATTACTGAATAGACATTTTTCCAAAGAGTAAATTCAGATGGCCAAGATGCTCAACACTGCTAATCATCAAGGAAATGCAAATCAACACTGTAATGAGATGTCACTTCACACTGGTAAGAATGGCTGTCATCAAAAAAGTACACAAATACAAATGTTGACCAGGATGTGAAGAAAGGGGAACCCTCATACACTGTTGGTGGGAATGTAAATTGGTGCAGCCACTGTGGGAAACAGTATGAAGGTTCTCAAAAAACTGAGAACAGAGCTACCATATGACTGAGCAATTCCACTCCTGGGTATATATCTATAAAGAAATGTGAGACAGCAAAAGAGACACAGATGTATAGAACGGACTTTTGGACTCTGAGGGAGAGGGAGAGAGTGGGATGACTTGGGAGAATGGCATTGAAACATGTATACTATCATGTAAGAAACGAAGCGCCAGTCTATGTTCGATACACGATACAGGATGCTTGGGGCTGGTGCACGGAGATGATTCAGAGAGATGATATGGGGTGGGAGGTGGGAGGGGGTTTCAGGATTGGAAGCTCGTATACACCCGTGGTGGATTCATGTCAATGTATGGCAAAACCAATACAGTATTGTAAAGTAAAATTAAATTTAAAAAAAAGAAAATCTAAAAATACTAATGTGTAAAGATGCATACATCCCAATGTTCATAGCAGGGCTCAGATGGTAAAAAATCTGCCTGCAGTGCAGGAGACCTGAGTTCAATCCTTGGGTCAGGAAGATCCCCTGGAGAATGAATGGCAACCCAATCCAGCATTCCATGGAGAATGGAGAATTCCATGAACAGAGGAACCTGGCAGGCTACAGTCCATGGGGTTGCAAAGAGTCAGACGTGACTGAGCTACTTTCACTTCACTTGGGGATGTGGATGCAACCTATGTGTCCATCAACAGATGAATGGATAAAGAAGATGTGGCATGTATATATATATATATACACACACATATATATACACACACACAATGGAATACTACTCAGTCATAAAAAGAATGAAATTTTTCCATTTGTAGCAACACGAATAGGCCTGGAGTGCATTATGCTTAATGAAATAAGCCAGACAGAGAAATACTGTATGATATCACTTATATGTGGAAACTAAAAAATATAACTAGTGAATATAACCGCCCCCCCCAAAAAAAAAAGAATCAGACTCATAGGTATAGAGAACAAACTAGTGGTTACCATTAAGGAGAAGGGATGTGGGAGGGGCATTATAGGAGTAGGGGAGTAAGAGGTACAAAGTATTAGGTGTAAAATAAGCTACAATGATATATTGTGCAACATGGGGAATATAGCCAATATTTTATGATGACTATACATGGAGTTTAGGGCTTCCCAGGTAGTGCTGGTGGTAAAGAACCCACCTGCCAGTGCAGGAGACGTGAGAGACTTGGTTTGATCCCTGGACCAGGAAGATCTCCTGGAGGAGGACAGAGTGACCCATTCCAGTATCCTTGCCTGGAGAATCTCATAGACAAGGGAGCCTGGCCATAGAGTCGCAAAGAGTTGGACACAACTGAAGCGACCTAAAATGCATGCACACATGCATGGAGTTTAATCTTCAAAGCATGTGAATCACTATATTCTGCACCTGTAACTTATATAATAGTGTACATCAACTATACTTAAATTTTAACAGTCACCTCCAAAATAATTTTAGAATAAAAATGTACAGATACACATTTTTAAACAACTGTGATGAAAACTCCTAGTAAAATTAAAAAACTCCTTAATAAAATTCATCTGCACAAAATAATATTTATATATTTATTTTGTATACTTACATAAATATTAATAGTATGTATATATTTATTTCTCTCAAATATAGAAACATTCTATTAAAATCTAAGAATCTAAGATAGGAACTATTGACTTTAGTAGCTAATATTGTCTGGCTATGTTAGGAAATACAATAAAATAGAAAAAAGAAATAGCATCAAATATTCAAAGTGAAGGAATTTTTATCTCTACAGGTAACATAATCTACCTAGAAACTTCAAAAAAAATCAAATGAGAATTTTAGACCAAATAAGTAAATCTGTGGTAAAAATTGAGAAAGAGATATTTTTCTTGTATACAAGCCAAGTTCATTTTCAAAATGCCATGAAAATGATCTCATTAAAGAAAAAGTTTTAAAATAGCTCAGAATAAAGTTAAAAAGAAAAATCCAACACCTCTCTGAAGTTAACTCTAGAATTTTATGAAAGACATAAAATATATCATGAATAGAGAAGTATGTTACATTCTGGATAGGAAGACTTGACTTGAAAAATTGACCCCGAAGTTCATCTGAGAGAAGAAATGTCAAATAGCCTAATATTGCAGAGAAGAGTAAAAGGAAGAAGGAAGAGAAGGTGAAGGAAGAGGAAGGAAAGGAATCAAACCCGTGTCTCCTGCATCTCCTGCATTGGCAGGCAGATTTTCACCACTGAGCCACCTGGGAATCCACTTCTTTAGACAGGGCTGTGTATTTGTACAGTGTTTTGAAGGACAGTTTTATACTATCTAGTAAAATGTATTTTCTTTTTAATTACTTTTATTTTTCATGGAGATATGATATCTATGCTAAAGTATGTAAAGTGTACTATATTAATTATACAATCTGGAGATTTTTTACACATGTAAATATCATGTAACTATCACCAGGATTCAGTTCAGTTCAGTTCAGTCACTCAGTCATATCCAACTCATTGTGACCCCATGAATCGCAGCACGCCAGGCCTCCCTGTCCATCATGAACTCCTGGAGTTCACTCAGACTCAAGTCCATCGAGTCCATGATGCCATCCAGCCATCTCAAACTCTGTCGTCCCCTTATCCTCCTGCCCTCAATCCCTNCAGTCATATCCAACTCATTGTGACCCCATGAATCGCAGCACGCCAGGCCTCCCTGTCCATCATGAACTCCTGGAGTTCACTCAGACTCAAGTCCATCGAGTCCGTGATGCCATCCAGCCATCTCAAACTCTGTCGTCCCCTTATCCTCCTGCCCTCAATCCCTTCCAGCATCAGAGTCTTTTCCAATGAGTCACCTCTTTGCATGAGGTGGCCAAAGTACTGGAGTTTCAGCTTTAGCGTCATTCCTTCCAAAGAAATCCCAGGGTTGATCTCCTTCAGAATGGACTGGTTGGATCTCCTTGCAGTCCAAGGGCCTCTCAAGAGTCTTCTCCAACACCACAGTTCAAAAGCATCAATTCTTCAGTGCTCAGCCTTCTTCACAGTCCAACTCTCACATCCATACATGACCACAGGAAAAACCATAAGATATGGTAACTCCTATCATTACAGTAGTTTTGCCTATTCTTGAGTTTCATGTAAAGGAAATCATACAGTTAGTTTTCTTTTACATTTGGGTTCTTTCAATAACACATCTGTGAATTCATTCACATAGGTAAGGAGTTCAAATTTTTAGTCAATTTTTTATTGGTAACCATTTAGATTATTTTCAGTTTGGGCCTGTTAGGAGTAAAGCTAATGTAAACATTCCTGCACATGTCTTTTGGTGAGCATATATGTTCATCTATCTTGGGATTACTGAGCCACAGAATGTCTTTAGCTTTGATAGATACTCCCAAACAGTCTTCCAAAATACTGTATTAATTTATATTCCAAACACTATGTATGTGAGTTCCAGTTGTACCATATCCTTTCTAACACTGGTTAATCAGCCTTTTTAATTTTATACATTTTCATGGGGACTTGATGGTATCTCCTTGTGGCTCTAATTTGCATTTCCTAGATGAATAATAATATTAAGCACCTTGTTTTCAAATACATATTTGGTCATTTATATATCCCCTTTTGTGAAGCAATGATTTCTAACAAAATTTGAAATGCACTTACACCTTAACTTAGCACTTCCACTTCTGGGAATTATTCCACAAAAATAGTCAACTTATTTCTGCAAGAAATATGTATATTGGAACATTGCTTATAATACCAAAAAACTGAAAACAATCCACATGTTTTGTTTAGGGAAATGTGAGAAACTAGACAGCTATCTGTATAATGAAGCAAATCCATGAAAAACAGAGTTTGAACACTTTTTTTGCCCTAGGGGATATACAGAGCACAGCCAGAGATTTTTCATACTTTTTGAGATCTACACTTTCTATATATATGACAGTCTCCAAAAAAGATAATACTTTTCCTATCAATCTCAGTGATTTTTTTTTTAATATTTATATATTTATTTTGTATACTTACATAAATATTAATAGTATGTATATATTTATTTCTCTCAAATATAGAAACATTCTATTAAAATCTAAGAATCTAAGATAGGAACTATTGACTTTAGTAGCTAATATTGTCTGGCTATGTTAGGAAATACAATAAAATAGAAAAAAGAAATAGCATCAAATATTCAAAGTGAAGGAATTTTTATCTCTACAGGTAACATAATCTACCTAGAAACTTCAAAAAAAATCAAATGAGAATTTTAGACCAAATAAGTAAATCTGTGGTAAAAATTGAGAAAGAGATATTTTTCTTGTATACAAGCCAAGTTCATTTTCAAAATGCCATGAAAATGATCTCATTAAAGAAAAAGTTTTAAAATAGCTCAGAATAAAGTTAAAAAGAAAAATCCAACACCTCTCTGAAGTTAACTCTAGAATTTTATGAAAGACATAAAATATATCATGAATAGAGAAGTATGTTACATTCTGGATAGGAAGACTTGACTTGAAAAATTGACCCCGAAGTTCATCTGAGAGAAGAAATGTCAAATAGCCTAATATTGCAGAGAAGAGTAAAAGGAAGAAGGAAGAGAAGGTGAAGGAAGAGGAAGGAAAGGAATCAAACCCGTGTCTCCTGCATCTCCTGCATTGGCAGGCAGATTTTCACCACTGAGCCACCTGGGAATCCACTTCTTTAGACAGGGCTGTGTATTTGTACAGTGTTTTGAAGGACAGTTTTATACTATCTAGTAAAATGTATTTTCTTTTTAATTACTTTTATTTTTCATGGAGATATGATATCTATGCTAAAGTATGTAAAGTGTACTATATTAATTATACAATCTGGAGATTTTTTACACATGTAAATATCATGTAACTATCACCAGGATTCAGTTCAGTTCAGTTCAGTCGCTCAGTCATATCCAACTCATTGTGACCCCATGAATCGCAGCACGCCAGGCCTCCCTGTCCATCATGAACTCCTGGAGTTCACTCAGACTCAAGTCCATCGAGTCCGTGATGCCATCCAGCCATCTCAAACTCTGTCGTCCCCTTATCCTCCTGCCCTCAATCCCTTCCAGCATCAGAGTCTTTTCCAATGAGTCACCTCTTTGCATGAGGTGGCCAAAGTACTGGAGTTTCAGCTTTAGCGTCATTCCTTCCAAAGAAATCCCAGGGTTGATCTCCTTCAGAATGGACTGGTTGGATCTCCTTGCAGTCCAAGGGCCTCTCAAGAGTCTTCTCCAACACCACAGTTCAAAAGCATCAATTCTTCAGTGCTCAGCCTTCTTCACAGTCCAACTCTCACATCCATACATGACCACAGGAAAAACCATAAGATATGGTAACTCCTATCATTACAGTAGTTTTGCCTATTCTTGAGTTTCATGTAAAGGAAATCATACAGTTAGTTTTCTTTTACATTTGGGTTCTTTCAATAACACATCTGTGAATTCATTCACATAGGTAAGGAGTTCAAATTTTTAGTCAATTTTTTATTGGTAACCATTTAGATTATTTTCAGTTTGGGCCTGTTAGGAGTAAAGCTAATGTAAACATTCCTGCACATGTCTTTTGGTGAGCATATATGTTCATCTATCTTGGGATTACTGAGCCACAGAATGTCTTTAGCTTTGATAGATACTCCCAAACAGTCTTCCAAAATACTGTATTAATTTATATTCCAAACACTATGTATGTGAGTTCCAGTTGTACCATATCCTTTCTAACACTGGTTAATCAGCCTTTTTAATTTTATACATTTTCATGGGGACTTGATGGTATCTCCTTGTGGCTCTAATTTGCATTTCCTAGATGAATAATAATATTAAGCACCTTGTTTTCAAATACATATTTGGTCATTTATATATCCCCTTTTGTGAAGCAATGATTTCTAACAAAATTTGAAATGCACTTACACCTTAACTTAGCACTTCCACTTCTGGGAATTATTCCACAAAAATAGTCAACTTATTTCTGCAAGAAATATGTATATTGGAACATTGCTTATAATACCAAAAAACTGAAAACAATCCACATGTTTTGTTTAGGGAAATGTGAGAAACTAGACAGCTATCTGTATAATGAAGCAAATCCATGAAAAACAGAGTTTGAACACTTTTTTTGCCCTAGGGGATATACAGAGCACAGCCAGAGATTTTTCATACTTTTTGAGATCTACACTTTCTATATATATGACAGTCTCCAAAAAAGATAATACTTTTCCTATCAATCTCAGTGATTTTTTTTTAACAATCTGGCCATGACAGACCCTCTAGCCTCATTGCCCATCATTTTCCCTTGCTCTCTCTAATCCAGGTACAATGGACTAATCTCAGGTTGTCAAATATTCTTGCTCTCCTCTACCTACAGATCTGTCCACATACATTTTCATCTATTTGTAAAGCTCATCTTTACTCTGTACATCTTGTCCTTATCTCCATCCAGTTAACTCCTATCCATTCTTCAATTTTAGCTAAAGTATCACTTCTTCAGGAAGGACATCTCTGATTCCTCAACTAAGGTAGATATACTAGTACATGATCTCATAGCTGATTTAACTGAAATATCTAACATATTTATAATTAATTAACCTATGTCTTTCCTACCAAAATATAGGCTCCAAACATGCCTACTTTATTCATCATTATATTCCCAGCCTGTACAATGCCTATACCAAATCAAGTGCTCAGAAAATATTTGTGGAATTGAATGAAACTGATTGCAGAATTCCATGTAGGAGAAATGTTCCCACATTATCATTAGCTAGTTCAATGATACCGTTGAAAAAAAAAGAGCCCAGGTTAGAGAAATTAATCACCTTAAGTAATTTCTTAACTAGGAATTAGCATAGCTAAGAGATAATATCATCAGTGTTCCAGAAATCAACTTCCTGCCATCAACATTGTCCAATGATAATAAATGCTATGAATCCATAAAGAAACCAAAAGACTAATAATTCATCATGTTATCATTTATATAGCTCAAGAATGCTCTTCCACTATCAGTGAGGTACACAATTGCAAGGTGATTCTTGATTGCAAATTTTGTGTTCAGAGTTGTTTTCACTGTTGCATCCTTAGCTACTAACATATACCAGACTCCATATATCTTTCCAATTTCTAATTAATTGGATCTTAAAACAAAAAAGTGTTGGTATTCACAAATGCTGTCATCTATTCTATGTTGACGTTTTCTCCCTCAAAGTTGGCTCATGCAGAAAATCTTCAAGCAGCCTGAATCAGTTCCTTCTAGTCCGCTCTCTGGTTTTAAGTTATGCATATTTTTACACTATACTCTTAAAAGAGAGAGAGACTACTTGCTGAGTGTGTGATACATGTGGGATAAACATTGACTAGAAATTTGCCTTATCCTCTTTTCCACACTCTTTTGCAAAGCAACTATGCAATCTCTCCCACTGAGGTGGATTGTCTCTCCACCCTCTAAATCTGGTCTTGGTCCTGTGACTTCCATGTGACAATGGGACTTTAGTCAATATGGTACAACTAGAGGCCTGAAAAGTGCTTGGGTTTGGAGGCTTGCTGTCTCTTGCTGCTTTTAAGAACCCTATTGCCACAACGATATGAATAAGCTGGGCAACATTCATTGCCCTGATCTTATGCTGTGTGCTGTGCTTAGTTGCTCAGTTGTATCTGCTTTGCGATCCATGGACTGTAGCCCACCAGGCTCCTCTGTACATGTGGATTCTCCAGGTAAGAATACTGGAGTGGGTTGCCATGCCCTCCTCCAGGTGATCTTCCCAACCAAGGGTTCAAACCCAGGTCTCCTGAATTGCAGGCAGATCCTTTACTTTCTGAGCCACCAGGGATGCCAACTGCCAAACAAGTGAGCCTACATATGATTGCTAGCTGACAACACATGTGTAAGGGAGACCAGACTGTCAAAAACAGAAGAGTAAGCAAATAAACAATTGTTGATTTAAGCCACCAAGTTTGGGATGGTTTACTACACAATAGAAACTAACCGATATAGGATGATGAGGAAAAAAGAAACAAACAGACCCAGCTGCATGTAACCTTATTTTCCCAGTCCTGGCCCTGGGTCGGAAATGTCCATGGAACTGAGGGTTAGATCATGCCCATCACTGACTCAATGGACATGAATTTGAGCAAACTCCAGGAGACAGTGAAGGATAGGAAGCCACGGGTTGCAAAGAGTAGGACACAACTTAGCAATTGAACAACAAGAAGCCTGGCACTTTACTAACTAAGATGGTATTTAAATCTGAATTCTAAGCATCCTCAGAGAGTTACTCATTTTTTCTGGATGTCTCCCATGTGTACTTGAAGTAAACATGCTAATAAACTNTTACTAACTAAGATGGTATTTAAATCTGAATTCTAAGCATCCTCAGAGAGTTACTCATTTTTTCTGGATGTCTCCCATGTGTACTTGAAGTAAACATGCTAATAAACTTCTGCTTGTTTTCCTTGTATTAACTTGTCTTTCATTACAGAAGTCTCAATCAAGAATTCATAAAAGTAGAAGGAAAATTATTTTTCCTCCCCTACTCTGACCAAAGAAGCAAAATTTGGCAACATTCCATTAAAAGATGGGGCTTCCCTGGTGGCTCAATGATAAAGGATCTGCCTGCAAAGCAGAAGATGCAGGTTTTATCTCTGGGTCAGGAAGATCCCCTGGAGATGGGCATGGCAACCCACTCCATTATTCTTGACTCGAGAATCCCATGGACAGCGGAGCCTGGTGGGCTACAGTCCATGGGGTCGCAGAGTTGAGCACGACTTAGCAACTAAACAATAACAACAACTAAAAGATACTCCTGACTGGTATGTATTGACTAGAAGAATAAGCCTAACTCTAAATCAGATTTTATTTCAAGTCAAATATATTTTGTTAGGTAAATCCTTAATTTGCTTCTGTTTTAAGCAAAGAAAATCCACACTAATATTGAACAGGAAAATTTATTATGTGTGCTTTAAGTTTTTCTTCCTTATCCCCAGCACTCTTTCTGAGAATGGTTCCCACCAGCATCTTCTCTCCCCCAAAGCACTATTCCCTATTATCTTTACTCTTACCATAACACTTCAAGATACTTTGGTGGGTGGAGATAAGAAGTAATTCATTCTTGATATCATATCCCTCAGCACTTAGCAAAACGCCATGATAGGCATGCAGTACATCTTTATTGAATAGAAATAAATCTGCGAACAACAAACAGCACAGGTCTGGACAAGTAGCCAATGTTCAAAATTAATAGTTTGTAAATTGCTATTTCTTGAAACTATAGGTCATTTCACCATGAAATTAATTGTCACATGGTTGACTAACTGCAGTTACTTTTTAAAAATTTTTATTGGAGTATGGTTGATACTATTGTGTTAGTTTCTGCTCTACAGCAAAGTGAATCAGTTTTATATATATTTGTGTGTGTGTGTGTGTATGTGTGTGTGTGTGTATATTCACTCTTTTATAGATTCTTTTCTCACATAGGTCGTTATAGAGTACTGAGAAGTAGGTTGCTTTAAATTACCTATTTTATATATAGTAGTGTGTATATGTCAATCCCAATCTCCCAATTTATTCCCCACCTTCGGTTATTTCTAAGACATAGTTCTTAATTTCCCTTTCTTCCTTCCCTTGCTGCTTGGTTCAAGAATGGGTATGTGTCCCAAACCGGAGACAACTAGTACAAAGTGTCCCCATGGTCATTGTGACAGGACATAAGACAACTTTTGTGTGCATATGCTAAGTCACTTCAGTTGTGTCTGACTTTTTGTGACCCTATGGACCATAGTCCACCAAGTTCCTCTGTCCATGGGATTCTTCAGGCAAGAATACTGGAGTGGGCTGCCATGCCCTTCTCCAGGGGATTCTCCCATCCCAGGGATCACACCCACATCTCTTATGTCTCCTACATTGGCAGGTGGGTTCTTGACCACTAATGTCACCTGGGAAGCCCAAGACAAATTTATCAGAGCAAAACTCAGGACTCTTGTAGAAAAAAACTATCTCTGTGTCCCTGATGTAAACAAAGAGGCATATAGCCCTTGCTGTTGAATGCAGCAATCAAGCAAGCATGCAGGAAAACAGTCTGAGGATACTGAAGATGAGGGCCAAGATAATTAAAAAGAAATATAACTAGGTCCCTGGTCAAACTGTGTTTGATATCTACATTACTAGTGGAATTTTTAGTTTTGCTAGTTAAAACTATTCCCTTTATCATGAAAGCCACATTGGGTTATATTTCCCATTAGTTGCAACCAGAATGATCCTAAATAATACAAACTCTAAAAGGATTACTTCGAATTAAAAATATCTGGCTATGGCCTTTCTTCTGAGATATTGCAGATTATATCAAGCTTCAACTCCATCATAAAGAATTCTTAGATAACTCCAGAAGAGGGTATTATCTCTCTTGTTTTTGACCTTCATTTGTTGTATACTGTTCTGTAACATCTACCATATTGTTATATTGTATAACTGTATTCTCTCATTATTTTAATATATTGTAATCTCAATGACATTGTAATTTCATTGGGCTCATGACCAGCTTTGTATCTTGTACAACATTTTGCAGTCAGTGGACTGCTAATTAAACTCAACTAAGGGTTAATACAAACCTTTCAATTTTCTTTAGCAGTAGGAAAGACATAGCTATGGTGTTGAAGAAAAATGTCAAAATCAACCTATTGAGAATGTATATCTGACAATAGAACTTGAAAACACTTTAAATGCCTGTACTAAAGACTTTACCCAATGCCACACTTGGCATGGAACACTTTCAATGTTATAACAGTACTAAAGGTTTACTGCATACTAAATTTTACAGAACACTGAGTATTACTGTACCAGACAGTTTCTCCTTGCCTCAGTGCCTTTGGGTTTCCCTGGTGGCTCAGCTGGTAAAGAATCTGCCTTCAATGTGGGAGGCTTGGGTTCAACCCCTGGGTTAGGAAGATCCTCTGGAGAAGGGAATGGCTACCCATTCCAGTATTCTGTCCCGGAGAATTCCATGAAAATGTATGACCAACCGAAACAGCATACTAAAAACCAAAAACATTACTTTGCCGACAAAGGTCCATCTAGTCAAAGCTATGGTTTTTCCAGTAGTCATGTATGGATGTGAGAATTGGACTAATAAAGAAAGCTGATCACTGAAGAAGTGATGCTTTTGAACTATGGTGTTGGAGAAGACTTTTGAGAGTCCCTTGGACTGCAAGGAGATCCAACCAGTACATCCTAAAGGAAATCAGTCCTGAATATTCTTTGGAAGGACTGATGATGAAGCTGAAACTCTAGTACTTTGGCCACCTGATATGAAAAACTGACTCATTAGAAAAGACTCTGATGCTGGGAAAGATTGAGAGCAGGAGAAGAAGGGAATGACAGAGGATGAGATAGTTGTCTGGCATCACCAACTCAATGGACATGAGTTTGAGCAAGCTCTGGGAGTTAGTGATGGACAGCGAAGCCTGGAGTGCTGCAGTCCATGAGGTTACAAAGAGTCGGACATGACCAAGAGACTGAACTGAATAGTGACTTTTCCCTTGTCTGCTATTATAATCTGACATATTGCTACTCATATTTTAGGATTAAGTTTCTCTGAATCTCTATGTTAAGGTAAGTTCCCTTATCATCAATTCTCATTGCGTTCTCTACATGTCCTTCATTGGATCTATTATGTTTGTCATTACATAAATAGCTGTTTAAATCCACCTATTTTGCTACTCTATAGCATCCACTAGAAAAAGGGTGAGAGTCATTTTACTCTCCTGTCTATTAACATTGACTAGAACACAGCTGACAAATGCTCAGTAAATACCAGTAGAATGAATTAACACTTTGGGAGATGGTTGCAGATTAAGAATGTTCCCTGTCTCAAGAACAATGCCACTGTGCCCCTCATCTCTGCCATCTTTGGTAATTGGCCAAAATGCATGTTTTATAATCTGCTATTCCTTTCTATACAATCCTATACTTCTTCCTCAGGCTTTTGTGGTGGCTCAGATGGTAAAGAATCTGCCTGAAATGCAATAGTCAGGAAGGTACCCTGAAGAAGGGAATGTTTACCCACGTCAGTATTTTTGCCTGGAGAACTCTATGGACAGAGGAGCCTGGCAGGCTACAGTCCATCGGGTTGCAGAGTTGGACACGACTGATGGACTAACACTTTCACACTTCTTCCTCACCTCTGATTCTTCTTTTCATTGCTTTCCTACTTCTCAGTGCTCTACAAAACTCTTGATTCCATTGCAACAATTCTTTTTATATTGCCAGTCTAGTCACAGGATGTTCCTTCACCTTCTTAGTCTTACCAGAAACCTGAATCCTCCAGGAGAATTTGTCTTCTCCTAAGTCCTCTCAAGGCTGCCTATTTTCTCAGTCCAAATACCAGAGTCCAGATTCTTTCCTATTATTTTGTACCTTGTTACTTTTCCAAACTCGGGCTGAATCACTTACCTCTTTGATATCCATCTATACCACTCTCTATCCCAAATGATTGCTATCATCTATAGACACCCTAGTTACTCTCCCACAAACACACACTCTTTGACTGCTAGTCCAGTTCTCCTTTTATTTAACTTCTGCCTTCTTTGAGGATAATTTTAAATTTCACATATAAAATTAATCTGCAAAGCCACTGGTAATTTAGGGGGCCATCTAAACACCATCTTTATTTACCTCTAATCCAGTGAACCACCTCTGTATCCATGTATGCAAACACCTCCTAGACACCTCCACTTGGATATCCATATGTTCATTCAACAAATGTTCATTTAGGTGCTGGGGATGCAGTGATAAACAAGATATGTAAAGTCCTGCCTTCAAGAAGCATATAATCTAGAAAAGAAATCAACAACCAACAAGAAATAGACTAGCTGCTCTTCTCAGTGAAATAACACTTGGGGCAAGAGATATATCACCAGTGAAGATACCTTCATTCTAGGCAGTGCATAGTTAAGTCATGGCTTACAGCTCCAGAAAGTGTTCATCATCCAGGAGTAATCTGAGCTGTTCATGTACTAACAGTTTGTAATTGGTACCCTTGTGTCTCAGATGTCCTTTATCTTTCTTAAAAAAAGATGCATGAGAACTAATAATAACTTTTTAAATTATATAAATACATTATACATTAATACATCTCATTGACTTGTTAATACTGGATGATTTTTGCTTGGTTGATTATGCTCTTTTGCTCTTTTGACATTTTTATATCAGTGTTAAAGAGAGATTGAGGAAATCCCTGCTTATATTTCCAGGACCATTTTTGTTTCTTTATATTTTATGACTCTAGAATACCCTAATTACTTGTAATTACCATAAGTAATGGAGAAGGCAATGGCACCCCACTCCAGTACCCTTGCCTGGAAAATCCCATGGGTGGAGGAGCCTGG
>SJYX01003754.1:164986-175584 GCA_006410675.1 Oreotragus oreotragus | reverse complement strand
GGGGGGGGGTTCATGTTTGGGAGCTCAAATAAAAAATTTAAAGAAAAAAAAAAAAGAAATACTAATTCCAAAAAATACTGGCAATCCTAAATAGACATCTATTGTTCATCGCAGCATCATTTACAATAGTCAAGACATGGAAACAGCCTAAGTGTCTTTCGAAGGCAAAAAGAAGATGTGGTGTACACACACATTGGGCTACTTCTCAGCCGTGAAAATAGATGAACTCTTGCCATTTGCAACAACGCGAGAGGACCGTGAAGGCGTTATGCTAAGTCATATGGAGAATGACAGATAGCGTATGGCTTCCTTTCTAAAAACAGAAAAAATAAAATAAATGAATAAAGCAATCCAAACAGAAACAAACGTAGTCACAAAGAACTGAGTCGTGCTTACCAGAGGGGAAGCAGTGTAGAAAAAGGGGGAAATGAGTGAAGGTGGTCAGCTGTATGACGGCAGATGGAAACTAGATTTTTGATGAACATACTGTAGTGTATACAGACATCAAAATATAATATTGTTCACATGAAATGTATAATGTTACAAACCAATAAAAAATCCAAATTGCCAACACCTAATATTTACATCAGGCTTCCCTCATAGCTCAGTTGGTAAAGAATCTGCCTGCTATGCAGGAGACCCCAGTTCGATTCCTGGGTTGGGAAGATCCACTGGAAAAGGGATAGGCTACCCACTCTAGTATTCTTGGGCTTCCCTTGTGGCTCAGCTGGTAAAGAATCTGCCTGCAATGCAGGAGACCTGGGTTCAATCCCTGGGTTGGGAAGATCCCCTGGAGAAGGGAAAGGCTACCCACTCTAGTATTCTGGCCTGGAGAATTCCATGGATTTTATAGCCCATGGGGTAGCAAAGAGTCAGACATGATTGAGCGACTTTCACTTTCACTATTTATATCCAGGTCCTATACTTATTGGGTGGCTCCATGTGGTCACATAGAGTCTACTTATTTGCATTTCAGTTATTTAAACTTTTTCTTATGACTCTGACATTGAGAACATCTTCATTCCAGCACCTGTAGATTTCTTTTTCTTTCCTTCTTTTTGAGTTTACAAAAAAATATTTTATATATCCTGTACAGCATTTTTGCTCATTAACTTCTTGTTTACCAAATATTGACTGAAAGACAAGATGGAATCTTGCTTTAATTTTTATTTTTCATCAAAGTTACGCAAAATCCTTCTCTCATAGCTCCGTTGCTATAGAATCCACCTGTAATGCAGGAGATCCCAGTTCGATTCCTTGGTCAGGATGATCTGCTGGAGAAGGGTTAGGCTACCCACTCCAGTATTCTTGGGCTTCCCTTGTGGCTCAGCTGGTAAAGAATCTGCCTGCAATGCAGGATACTTGGGTTCAATCCCTGGGTTGGAAAGATCCCCTGGAGAAGGGAAAGGCTACCCACTTTAGTATTCTGGCCTGGAGAATTCCATGGACTATATAGTCCATGGGGTCACAAAGAGTTGGACACAACTGAGTGACTTAAAAAAAATACAAAACTGTAGACTAAAAATCAAATAGTATACAAGGCTAATAAATCATAGGGATCAGATAATAAATGGAAACTTGGACAGAGTTCATTGAATCTGAAGACCTTCCCAGAGATCCATTTCTCTAGTCCTCAAATAAATGTGTAATTGGGATTAATATGCTTGGCAATTGGCAAAATCCCCATGCTGGGTCTTAGTCTGAGTGATAAAATTTATCATAGATGGGAAGGTCACAGAAAGAAAACATATGAAACTACCCACTACCAGAACTAAGGTGAAAAATCAATAACATACTGCATTACACCTGAGTGTGAAAGAGTGGCAGATATTAGTGCCACCTTAAGGATCTGAAGAAGGGGATGAAAAACTAGCATCTGGGCAAAATTTGTGCGTGGTCAGTTTTTGTACAGTCTGCAAGCTAATTAAGGTTTTTCTATTTTTCATGTATTGTTAAAAATAAAAATATGTCACAGAGTCCATGCACGGTCTGAAAAATCTATAATAATTGCCATCTGAGTCTTCATAGCCAAAGGTCATTGTCTCCTTATCTAAAGAAAGAAGGGGTGGTGGTCCCATCACATTAATTTACTGACCTCTCCAGCAATGAATGGATCCTATAGGTCGACTGCAAACTACAACAAGATCAACTAAATTATAACTCTGATCAGTCCTCATCTCAGACATGACTGGTATCTTAGCTAGCATAGATTAATAGGTCATCAGGCAGTGCTATGTAGCCACTGATTTGAGCAAATGCATGCTATTTGTTTGTTAAATCATAATCAGAAAACTGTGTTCAAATGGATAAATGTACAGTATACATTTGCATGTTTGCCTTAGGGCTGTCTTCTACCCTCTGTTGTAACACGTGTTAGTCACTCAGTTGTGTCCGGCTCTTTGTGAGTGGACTATACCCTGCCAGGCTTCTCTGTCCACGGAATTCTCCAGGCAAGAATCCTGGAGTGGGTATATTTGTTTGTTAAATCATAATCAGAAAACTGTGTTCAAATGGATAAATGTACAGTATACATTTGCATGTTTGCCTTAGGGCTGTCTTCTACCCTCTGTTGTAACACGTGTTAGTCACTCAGTTGTGTCCGGCTCTTTGTGAGTGGACTATACCCTGCCAGGCTTCTCTGTCCACGGAATTCTCCAGGCAAGAATCCTGGAGTGGGTTGCCATTCCCTTCTACAGGGGATCTTCTTGAAGTCCAAATTTACTTGAAGCATCTTAATATCCTGCAGATCATCGTATCCATTCATTGTATTGATGATTAGTTATGCTGATTAGTGAGATGAGCAAATGGTAGCCACATGGGAAGCCTTGAGAGGAAACATGAGCTCCAGAAAGTGGAAAGATAAATATTTCAGACTCAGGGGCCATCCATTTCTGAAAAATGTTTAGATATCAGCAGTGGGTGGGTGCTGTCTCTTATACACAAACATCTGGTGGTCATGACAGGACATATCTGCAGAAATAAATGACAAATTAGTGTCTCTTGACCCTTTTCCCATGAAGAATGGGCACAAACTCTTTTGGGTTGGAAGTAAACTGCATGAGCAGATAGCCAGACGTCATCCACCTTGGTGGCACCGGTGCCCTTTCTTCAGCTCGGGCCTATGGCCATATGAGGAGTCCTGACACAGGAGTAAAAAGCCTGAGCTTAATTTTACAGAAGGGCTGGCTTAATGTGTGGGTATAAGATGAAAATAAACGGCAGCTCTACTAAGGCTTCAGGGTGGTCTTAAAGATGGTGGTAAGGAAAAATCCTCCTGGTGAACCGCTTTGTGGGGAAAGAAAAATAGTTGGAGATTAGAAGATATATAGATGTCTGGTTAGGGATCTGGAAGGGGAGAAAAGGAAAGATGAGGGCCAAGGAAATCTGGAGTAAAGGCAAGTGGCTTAACACATGGGAGTGGGCACAAAGTGTGGAGATCTTTGTATGTTACACCCACCAGAGAACATCCTTCTTGGAAGAGGCAGTCGCCAATAAAGCAGATAAAAATCACCTGACTAACTGGTGTTTGCCAGCCTCTGTAATTGGCCACCTAGTGCTGTCAGGATGGGCTCATGGAATCGGAGGCTGAGATGGCAGACGGGGGAGAGAGCTGGGCCCAGCAGCACACACTCCCAGTGGCGGCGGTGGTTTAGTCACTCAGGCATGTCCCACTCTTGCAGCCTCATGGACTGCAGTCCCCCAGGCACTTCTGTCCACGGGGTTTCCCAAGCAAGAATGCTGGAGTGGGCTGCCATTTCTTTCTCCAACTCTCAGTTACCAAGACTGACTTAGCTGCTGCTATTGTGAAATGTTCAAGTTGCTAGCAGCAGAGATCTTCCTCAGTCCCCAGTATGACAGCATTTCTTGAGGAGACCAGTTGACCCCTGATGAGACGTTGACAACAACAGAGCCTTTTAGCTTGGAAGAGTTAGTGATTTGTTCTCCCAGGAAGAGGCACACTGAGGTGTGGAGTTATCTTTGCTGCACCATTAACTGCAGACTCACAGAGTGCTTGATCCACCAGCATGGAATCCCAGAGAATATTGCTTTGGACCAAGAGACCCACTTTATGAAGCACAGGTACAGGAGTGAAGCTGACTCTTGACCATGGGATTCACTTGTTACATCACATACCATACCATCCAGAAGTTGTCAGCAGTTTTAGAGGGTTGTAATGGTTTGCTGAAAGCACTGTTGGAGCACAGCTTGAAGGATACTATGGGGGGATGGGGCAGCATCCTTTAGGATGCCAAATATATATTGGTATGTGTATTAAAATTAAGACCTTTATTTGAATGCATGATTCTAGGCAGGATTCCTTTCCTTGTTATGGTTTTGGGAAAGGTTAGAGATTGACTTTGGCAAGAAAATGGCAACCCACTTCAGTATTCTTGCTTGGGAAACCCCATGGACCAAGGAGCCTGGGGGGCTACAGTCTACTGGGTCACAAAAAGTAGGACAGAACTTAGCAACTAAACAACAACAATGAGAGATTAGCTTAATGGTATACCTTATAGGAAAGCACAGACTTATGCCAAACATAACTACAAGTTAAATTGTTACAAGTCTATCAATCAGTCCATTCACTGGAAATCCAGCAGATGACACCTCCCTAATGGCAGAAAGCAAAGAGAAACTAAAGAGCCTCTCGATGAGGGTGAAAGATGAGAGTGAAAAAGCTGGCTTTAAACCCAACATTAAAAAAACTAAGATCTGGTATCCAGTCCTAAGACTCTGTGGCAAATAGATGGGGAAACAATGGAAACAGTGACAGACTTAAATTTCTTGGGCTCCAAAATCACTGTGGACAGTGACTGCGGCCATGAAATTAAAAGATGCTTGCTCCTGGGAAGAAAAGCTACGACAAATCTAGAAATCATATTAAAAATCAGAGACGTCCCTTTCTGACAAAGGTCCATCTAGTCAAAGCTATGGTTTTTCAAGTAGTCATGTATGGATGTGAGAATTGGACCATAAAGAAGGCTGAGCACCAAAGAACTGATGCTTTCGAACTGCGGTGCTGGAGAAGACTCTTGTGAGTCCCCTGTACAGCAAAGAGATCAAACCAGTCAATCCTAAAGGAAATCAGTCCTGAATATTCATTGGAAGGACTGATGCTGAAGCTGAAGCTCCAGTGCTTTGACCATGTGAAGCAAAGAGCCGACCTACTGGAAAAGACCCTGATACTAGTAAAGACTGAAGGCAAGAGAAGAGGGAGGCAGACAATGAGATGGTTGGATGGCATCACTGACTCAATAGACACGAGTTTGAGCAAGCTCCGGGAAATAGTGAAGGACAGGGAAGCCTGGGGTGCTGCAGTTCATGGGTTCATGAAGAGTCATACACGACAGAGACTAAACAACATAACAAATAAAAAGAAAGGTTGGAAAAGAGCCTAGTCCTGGACAATATAGCTGTGGACAACGTAATTATTTTCTCAACCTACTGCTCTTGCTGATTCAGTGATATCTGGTAGAATTTAAAGCATGTCTATGGATTCCTGGTTTCCTTAAAGGCTCCTGTTGCTCCCCTGGCCTTTGGAGGGTTTCTAGAGGACATGTTATTGACTGATGCTAATGGTCTAAATCTGTCTATGATGCTATTTACTAGCTGGATCAAAAACAAAAAGGTGTTTTATGTTAATATTTAAAGTTTTATTTGGAAACAATGTGTCAGTTTTTCTTTTACCACCTGTTAAGCCTGTGTTGAAAGTAAATTCTTTTTCCATATTCTCCTTAAAGAAAAGTAAGCTCTTCATTCACTAATTTTATTAAATACTTTTGATCAAACTTGAGGTTCTGTCAAAAGCTTCCTCTCTGTAAAATGTATTTTTTTTAAAATCCAGCTTTCATATCAGGAAACGTGGTTTCTCTATATAACTATTTTTAAACTGCTTCTTTGTCAGTTCAAATTGAAATTCCAGTTTAACCATGGGAAGGGACTTGCTCTCCAAAACTCCACTCACCTGAGAGGACTGTACACTCTATACTTTTCTTACAGTCATGTACAAACTGTTTCCATACACTAGGGGCTGACTGAGTATCAGTTCAGTTCAGTTGCTCAGTCACGTCCAACTCTTTGGACCCCATGGACTGGAGCATGCCAGACTTACCTGTCCATCACGAACTCCTGGAGCCTGCTCAAACTCATGTCCATTAGGTTGGTGATGTCATCCAACCATCTCATTCCCTGTCATCCCCTTCTCTTCCTGAACATCCCTCCTCTCCTGCCATCCTACTTTATGTCATCAAAGAGTGCCAGGCTGGGCTCCCTGAGTATATAGCAACTTNCCCATGGACTGGAGCATGCCAGACTTACCTGTCCATCACGAACTCCTGGAGCCTGCTCAAACTCATGTCCATCAGGTTGGTGATGCCATCCAACCATCTCATTCCCTGTCATCCCCTTCTCTTCCTGAACATCCCTCCTCTCCTGCCATCCTACTCTATGTCATCAAAGAGTGCCAGGCTGGGCTCCCTGAGTATATAGCAACTTTCCCATGAGATCCACCAGGCTCCTCTGCCCAGGGATTCTCCAGGCAAGAATACTGGAGTGAGTTGCCAATTCCTTCTCCAGGGGATCTTCCCTGGCCCAGGGATCAAATCTGGGTCTCCTGCATTGCAGGCAGATTCTTTACCAATTGAACCACCAGGGAAGCTCCAATTATATATATATATTATATACATCCCTTCCCTCCTGAACTTCCCTCTCCTCCTCCCATCCTACCTATCTAGGTCATCATATAGTGCCAGGCTGGGCTCCCTGTGTTATATAGTAACTTCCCACTAACTACTGAAAAAATAATACAGTTCTTAATAAGCCAGTTAGAGGNCAATCAACTGCAATGCAGTTTTATTGAGCTGCATAACTGCTACCTAGAAAAGACATGGTGACTATTTCAGTTTTCTTTGTCATCGCCCAGTAATGGGTTACTTTGCATGGTACATACTGGAAGATATTGAGGCTGTATCTAGATTTAGGGGTGGGGTAGGGAAGTGTTGTGAATGATTAGCCATGTTTGAAAAAGGCATGGAAAAGGGAGATTATTTGTTGCCACTTATTTATAGTCTCTGGTTTAAATCAACTGTAAATTACATCCTTTCCCTCTCATCTCAATGTTCATGTTATTAACACTACAACTAGCCAGTGCTTCTCTGCGTCTGAAATTTAGTGGACCTCAGTATTTTTATATGCTGTAGTGGGAAGAATAGGTAGACTGCATATGAATCTCAGCTTCCCCAAGGGTTAGGATTAGCCTGAGCAAGTTACTTAATTTACATGAGTCTCTGATAATCATAATAATCTATGTTCCATGGATTTGTGAGAATCAAAAAAATTATAATTGAGAATTATAAGTAAAAATCTAGCATTTTATTTGAAATTATTTACATGNCTAGCCAGTGCTTCTCTGCGTCTGAAATTTAGTGGACCTCAGTATTTTTATATGCTGTAGTGGGAAGAATAGGTAGATTGCATATGAATCTCAGCTTCCCCAAGGGTTAGGATTAGCCTGAGCAAGTTACTTAATTTACATGAGTCTCTGATAATCATAATAATCTATGTTCCATGGATTTGTGAGAATCAAAAAAATTATAATTGAGAATTATAAGTAAAAATCTAGCATTTTATTTGAAATTATTTACATGCCTTCTCCCCCAGGCAATGCCTATATGTGCACTGGCTGGGAATATAATGACATTTTAATTTAAAGGTTTAAATGGAATTATAATATTGGTTTAAATGGAATTTTCTTGGGAAAATAAATCTGTTACAATCCCTCCATTTAGAATGTCATCCACTGTAAAGAACAATATACATGAGGTTTACATATTGGCCCAACTCTTTGCCTAATGAGGATAGACAACTGAGAAATCTCTATTTGAATTATATGCCACACTTTGGTGGCTTTGAAAATTGATCTTCAAAGATATTTTATATATTTATTCATATTATGAAAACATTTTGAACGAGAAAAATACAGAGGCATGGTTTAAGCCAGTTAAAAGAAAATAAAGCATATAATATTATAGATCTATTTTAGCAATTCCACTTACTTTGAATTTTTGAATCTAAGCCTATGCAGGGCTGATCTTCATCCCATAGCTTCTTGTGTTGCTGGCCACACGATGAGTTTTATTTTTATAGCTGCAGCCTGTCCTAGCTTGCCCTCTACTGGTTTTGGTGCACCAACATGTAGGTTGGAAGAGAAGACCTAACAGAAGATGCTGCTTTTAGAGTTTATGGGTATCATTAGACAGTAGAGAATCTGCCTGCAGGAGACCTCATCCCAGGATCTTCGATCCCTTGGTCAAGAAGATCCTCTGGAGAAGGGCATGGCAACCCACTCCAGTATTCTTGCCTGGAGAATTCCATGGACGGGGGAGCCTGGTGAGCTACAGTCCATGGTGCTGCAAGAGTCAGCCATGACTGAGCAACTAAGAGACACAGAAGCAAAGCATGTTAACAGACGCACACAGATGATCTTTCAGACGCCTATCTTATAGAGTGTCATGTCTTATGGCCACAGTCTGCTCTGTGCGTTTATTGTTCTAGAATTCTGTACTGCTTCTAAAAGCTTTCAGCCAGGATATCCTTGTTTTGTTCTTACTGTGACACACACACGTATGGAGTTCACACCATGTTGATGTACACGAGAAAAGAAAGAGAGACACGCAAGAATTTCTGCTTTCATGGAGGATTTGGTTTATATGCTTTTTGTGGAGCCAAATAATAAGTGAATTTAAATGCGGATAGAGACAAGCGTTTCACAGAAGAGAATACCATAGTGCGATACCATCTCTGTGCCTGAATGGCATGGGTGCTGTGAGAGAGTGAACCTCTCAAAAGAGGTGAATGAATTTGAAGAGGATTAAAATTAAGTGGAAGAGACAGGCAGGGGTCAGGTCACTATAGGGCCTGGACATCATGGTAAGGTGCATTGGGAAGTTATTTGAAGTTTTAAATAGTAGAGTGACGTCATTCAACTTATATTTTTAAAATGTGCATCTGGCTGTTCTATGGGAAACAGACTCTCTGGGGAGCAGAGCCTACTCTCACAGCAGTCCAGGCTGGAGATGACAGTGGGCTGGTTGGGGTAGAGAAGGGGAAAAAGCTTGACATTCAAGGTAGCTTTCTTGGGGTGGGAGGGAGGTTCAGGAGGGAGGAGCATATGGATACCTATGGCTGATTCATGTTGATGTATGGCAGAAACCAATACATTATTACAAATCAATTATCCTTCAGTTAAAAAGAAATTAAACAGTAGTTACCAAATTATATAGTTCTGATTTCATAAAAAAAAAAAAAAGATAGCTTTCTCCTTTTAGCACTCTGGTGAAGCTAATAACATTTCAGAATAATGGTTTAAAATGCATAATATACAACATAAAGAAAATCAACTGTATTAAACACAGTCATTCTTCAGTTAAAAAGAAATTAAACAGTAGCTACCAAATTATATAGTTCTGATTTCATAAAAAAAAAAGATAGCTTTCTCCTTTTAGCAGTCTGGTGAAGCTAATAACATTTCAGAATAATGGTTTAAAATGCATAATATACAACATAAAGAAAATCAACTGTATTAAACATAGTCATCAAAACATTTAAAAATAAATTTGTGAAATACTGATATATGGTACAGCTTTAGTCCTACATTAAATGATAAGAATTGGTAGTGAATCTGATAACCACATAATTTCAAAGTAGTGGTATACATAAACATTAATGTGACATAACTGATTTATTAATAATGTGACATGAAAATATCTATTATTTCTGTGGGTGATGAAATCAAAGACACTGCTCGATGCTGACCACATTCATAGTGGAAGGAAATGTTAAATTTCCACTAGGAGATACTGAAAATAAAGATGTAATTTTTTGCCCCTTCAAGCTTCCTGACTTCATGCTTTAGTGGTAGAAGTGAAAGGATTTGTTTATGAATTGATTTGCCTAATAAAGAGGTGAGAAAAAGAAAGCATATAGGGATAGGTGATAGCATAATTTAGGTGTGCAGACATGACTGAAACAAAAGTTACTGTGTCTGGGCTCAGGGCAGAAGCTCATTTGCCTAGTTATGTATGTGTGTGGGAATTCCATCTTTTGAACTGAACACAGGTAAAAAGACAAACTTAGATGAACGTTATTTTAAAACATGCTCCAGCCATACCATAATGCTGCTGCTAACTCGCTTCCATCGTGTCCAACTCTGTGCGACCCCAGAGATGGCAGCCCATCAGGCTCCCCCATCCCTGGGATTCTCCAGGCAAGAACACTGGAGTGGGTTGCCATTTCCTTCTCCAATGCCATACCATAATAAGTCTTTCTATATGGAACAGGCTAATTTTTATGTAAAGTTGCTGCTAAGGACTATTACCCCAACTAGAAAGGTAGAAAATAACACTGTGTAGTTTGGTAAGGAGATTTTTAACATATGTTTTTAAAAGGCTGCCAAGGAATTGAAACATAAGAAATCACTAAGGAAAATAATGAACAATGATAAAAAGAAATCAGTAAGTCAGTGGTTATTTGCTTTTAAATTGTAGATACTTGAGAAGATATAATAAAGTTTATGAGTAAAGTAATTAAAATGGAAGAGT
>SJYX01003754.1:117121-153895 GCA_006410675.1 Oreotragus oreotragus | reverse complement strand
GTTTAATAAGTATATTTATGAAGAAGCTGGAAAAGAGTTAAATAGGTAAAGATATCTTTATACTACACCGGATAGGTCAAGTATTTTAAATGAGTTCACCTTAATGGGGGTGAAATTTCAAGTTAAAAAGAACACAAATCAGAGGGAACATATTTTATAGTGTCTCTTTAAGAACTGTCAAGTGAGTTTCTTTTTAAAGGTACATAAACACACACTCACACACAACTATTTCCTTCATGCCTGTGACTGAGAGAGTCCAAGTTATTTTTGGTGCCAGATTTTAACCCAGAGGAAGTTTTATGGCTGAGTTAAAACCCCCTAAAACCAAAGGTTACAATGGAAACGCTGACAGAGTCCGTGCCATGGCAACATTTGTGAGTCTAGGTTTATTGAAACAATAAACAACTTTTGTTCAAGAGCAAGTGAATGTAAAAACAACAGAAAAAGGGCCCCTTCCTGTGTCGAAGACCTAATCTCTTTCTGTTATTTCCTTGCCAGGGCTCTGATCCTGAGCTTGCTGGGTCCCACATGCAATTAGTGGTCTGAAATCAACCTTTGCACCCCAGGTCCTTATAAAAAGACCAGTAAAACACCCAGATCAGCTCTGTACTTGTTAAAGTGGATACCAGTGTGTACACTCAAGCAGGGCATTGGGTATGTTTAAAATGGGCACTAGAATCAGGTTTTTAATCTCCTAATTGACTTTGTATGTACTTCTGTGCCAGATTATTATCTAACAAATGATATGTGTTTCCTCCTTTACTGCCAAGTATCACATCAAAGTCTAAATAATACCTCATGTGGTGTACGGTGTGCATGCTCAGATGGATGAAAACAGAGGGGCCAGAGGCTGACTTTCTCTCAGGATGCTGTCCACACATCAGGCAGAGCTGGTTAATGCTTTGCATATTTGAAGTCTAGTGACCCTGGGAGTGTGGGAAGGGGTGGGGGCCTGGAGAAAATCAGACTGCTCTGCTTCCTCTGCCGTCCTTCTCCTTAAAGCGATACTGTGCACAGTGTTAGCAAATGATCCGAATCTAGCAGAATAAGGACTGTCCAAGAAACACTTTTCAAAGAAAAAACATGAGGAAAAATATATCAGTGAAGCCAAACTAAAATGTGAAGGAAATCATATAAAATATGATGGTATTCTCCCCGAAGGTATGAAAGAGAACGTTTGCATGTACAGAAAGTTATTGGCTGTAACAAAAGGGAATGATATGTTTGAAAAGTAATGGTAGGCTGGAGGCAAAAGGGCAGTGGATTGGTGAGAAATTTTCCATTACCCAGAAAACAGTTTGAACTCACCAGAAAAAAAGGAGTCTAAATTTGCTGTGCTAGTTAAATAATAACGGGAAGCTCTGTGTTCACATCTTTCAGTTACCAAGTCCTATCAGTTTAGAACAGGTATTCTGAAGCCAGACTGAAGATGAGAGCCACCTGGGGGTGACGAGAGGTGGTTAAAAATCAAGGCACCTGATGGCCGGTGCACACCCCAGAACGATGAAATGCCAGCTTCGGGGAGCAGAGGGTGAGATGTTAGCATTTTTTTTAAAGCTCCTAGGTGAACTCTGGGCACAGCTGGGGCTCTGGACCATGGTCTTAGTGGAACCTAGCAGCCCAGAAATACTGACCTTTCAACGGAAGAAAAACTACAGATGTTTGTGGCAGGACATTTCCTCCAGGCAATTTATTGGGCCCCTTTGACTGTTACCAGCATTCACAACTTAGTCCTCTGACTCAGCCCAACCAGTAAAATGTCTATTGCAGATGTCTGAATGATATTAACAAATAGAAGCTTCCACCCCTTTCCTTGTTTAACCAGTAAGAGCGGGAACTTGTTTAAATAATACTCAGTGCCTGATCAAGTTTAATCCCCTTAAAAATTGCTACTTTTTCCTTTCTTCTATAAGCTAACTGCCTTCTGGAGGCACTAAGAAACTCACTGCAGACAGCAGCAAGTTGGTTTCAGAACTAACTGAGCCGTCAATCGATTTGCTATGCACCCCATCTTATTTAGTTATTAAGATTGAAATTATGGAAGGTGCTTGATTATTCCAGCGAATCAGGAGGAGTGTTCTAAACGCACTCAATTCTTTCTTCAGCAGTTATTCTCAGGGCCAAAACATTGAAGAGAAAGGATAACACTTGGAAAGTGGAATGGACACAGCCTTTTCTCATGTGCTTTTAATGTTTCACGTTTTAGTCACATTTTCATGATTATAAACTGTTATTTTGGGCAAAGAATTGTTTTTAAGTAGCCAATGAATTGCATATATATACACTGACTGGGTTACTCATTCATTGATGAGGAAACATCTTTCGGCCCACTAGCCTTTTGCTCCTCCCGCTCCTCCTTATTAGCATGCGTGCAGTGGAGGCATGNTTTTCATGATTATAAACTGTTATTTTGGGCAAAGAATTGTTTTTAAGTAGCCAATGAATTGCATATATATACACTGACTGGGTTACTCATTCATTGATGAGGAAACATCTTTCGGCCCACTAGCCTTTTGCTCCTCCCGCTCCTCCTTATTAGCATGCGTGCAGTGGAGGCATGTGCACTTGGACACTGAGCTAGCCGCTGGCAACCCTGGCCGCGCCCTCGGTGTTTGGGCTGCCTGAGCCACCTTGGGAGGAATCCGAATTGAAACCAAGAGCTATCAGCAAATGCTGCTGTCTAGAGAAGAAGCTGTTCCTTCGCTGCTCTCTAGTCGAGACCTGGGGCTAATGAGACATAACCCTTTTAGTTTTCATTTTTCTTGGAGACAGCTCATAAAACTCAAATAGCTCCTCCCCTTTTCCTCTCCCTTCAGTCCCTTTAAAAGCTATCTACTTAACGATGTTCTTGGGGGAGAAGTTTTTAAAAACTGAAAATCCTGGTTTCCCTTTTGAACTACTTTAATCTTTGAAGCATAATTTGACTGGAGCAATGGATGTGACAAGTCTGTGTTTATCATGATTTATTGTTCTCATTATTTATTTTCTTGGGCTCCAAAATCACTGCAGATGGTGACTGCAGCCGTGAAATTAAAAGGCACTTGCTCCTTGGAAGAAAAGCTAAGACAGCATGTTAAAAAGCAGAGACATTACTTTGTCAACAAAGGTCCATCTAGTCAAAGCTATGGTTTTTCCGGTAGTCATGTATGGATATGAGAGTTGGACTATAAAGAAAGCTGAGAGCCAACGAATTGATGTTTTTGAACTGTGGTGTTGGAGAAGACTCTTGAGTCCCTTGGACTGCAAGGAGAGCAAACTAGGAAATCCTAAAGGAAATCAGTCTTGAACATTCATTGGATGGACTGATGCTGAAGTTGAAACTCCAATACCACCTAATGCAAAGCACTGACTCATTAGAAAAGACCCTGATGCTGGAAGGATTGAAGGCAGGAGAAGGGGATGACAGGATGAGATGGTTGGATGGCATCACTGACTGGATGAACATGAGTTTGAGCAAGCTTCTAGAATTGGTGAAGGACAGGGAAGACTGGTGCGCTACAGTCCATGGGGTTGCAAAGAGTCAGTCACGACTGAGCAACTGAACTGAATTGATTGTTCTCAAATAATTTTATATATTATCATTTATTTCTCACAACTTGCTTTGTAAAGTTTCTGGAGCAGATTTTGCCAGTCCTTCTAGACAGATAGGAAACTGAGCCTTAGTGATATTAAGAGACTTGCCTTGGCAGTCAAATGCACTTTTAAATGTTTCACCAATTTTATGGAACTTTGTTATTTATGTTTTGTTGTTAACAGCAGAAAACAGCTAACCATAGGGATGTCAGGATACATTATCTTGTGCAAAAGAAATCCAGGTAAAATATGACATCATGACATGTAAATTTTTTATATAGTTATTTTTGAAGTTGAGTCTTCCTATTTAGAAGCCTGGTTAGCTGCTTGGCTAGTGGTTTTGATTGCATTTGTGCTATTATTCTGTGATCCCAAATCAGCCTCAGTTCTCAAAGATGTTCTAGTTATAAACTTGCAGCTTTTTTTTTTTTTACAATGAGCCACCCATTCTTTGCTCCAGGGAATCTGGTGGGACAGGTCTTTAGATAGCTGGATGTTTTTAAGAACAGATTTTATGATCTCAATCCTTGCATCTCCTCATATCTAGAGAAGCACTAAATCCCTTCAAGGTGACTTCCCTTCAGATCCTCATGACTAACAAAAACCTTTTGTAAAATGAGTGTGTCATGGCACTGAACTCCCCCTTCACTAAAACCTTACATATTGACTTTCCCCCACTGCTGCTTTGGAGCAGCCTCTCAGAGCTATCTGAGATGCTTCCTCCTGGGCTGCAGTCCTCATTTTGCTCCAAATAATACATAACTCACAACTGTCAAGTTGTACATCTCTTTTTTAGTCAAGCTGTCAAATGAGGAGCCCGGTTTACACAGGGATCCTAAGTGACTTCATTCACTCAAGCAAAAGGAAGCCAAAGTGGCAAACAGACAGTATTACACACACCCATGAATGAGTAGTAAATATTGGCTAGTAGCTTTCCCCAAAAGCATGTGGGCAAATAGATCCTAGAAGAAAAGTAAGCAGGGAAGCAGTACTAACTGGTGGTGAGGGAAGGCTCAGGGGAGAGGATCTGAGAGGGTTTTCTTGCTCGGCTCTAAGTTCTTAATACGTGTGAGCATAAAATCTAATCTAGGAACCAAATATCATCTGTACCATCTAAAGAGATGCAAATACCGTGTGTCTTAGAAGGAAGAAAGTCACCTGCAAAGGAATTCTAGAGAAGAGTGGGATGTAACTGGCAGTGGGTACCAGGTATCCCTTTTCATCTGGAATAGGATGTTTCCATGACTTGAAATAAGTAGGTAATCTCAAATTTCCTCCTTAGGCTCTGCTTATAGCTGTCTATTTTAACTTATTTTGAACTTATCTACCTTAAAAAATCTTAATTAAATTTATCCCCGGAGTTCCAGTAAAGGGGTGAAAAACATATTTTCATATTATTGGGGGATAATATGTACATATGTACAGTATGCTGTTGGAGGTGATATGCTGTGGAACCATAACTATAACATTTTTGGTAATTATAAGACAAACAGATGAGAGAAATATTTCTGAGAAATAATATTTTCAGTTATCTTGATAACTGTGCTAAAAAGTTCACTTTGGTGGGTTCTAGGCCCCCCAGATATTTATTTTAGTATTTAATATTTTTTCTTCTAATTCTTTGATAAGATTTTCCTTGATTTAAATGAGAGAGATGACGAGGCATTAGAAACAAGAGGACATAAAAATATATTTAGCCCAAAACCCTATTTTTCAGAGAGCAAACTGAGGATCAGAGAAGTTATGTGATTAGCTGAAAGTTCCATATCTAGTTAGAGTCAGATCCAGGACTTAAAGAAAATATACAGTGGATTCTTAATCCATAATTCATAATCCTGGCTATCATCGCTCTGATTTTTTTCATGCATATTTAATTGTTAATTTAGAAATGTATGGACTACCAATATTTAATCACTCATTCTTTTTCAGTAAAATTAAAACAGGAAATTCAGGGATTTAAAAATTCTATTTACTTGTTTGTGTACCCACTATTCTGTAAAACTTCCTGAAGACAGAGTGAATTATTTTGTTCACTGTTGAATTCCTGGTTCTTGGCACACAGTAAGTCCTCAAGAAATGCTGGTGCACTTTACAGGACTTTCTCTAACTACTTGTCTTGAAAGCTAGTAAATCCTTAGGCGTGCATTTAAAATATCTGAACACATAAAACATTTTTCAGGTCTAGAATACTTTAAATAATCTCCCTAGAGAATATTTAAAGAGAATAATTATACTGTAAATAATCTCCCTAGAGAGGCTAGCAAAAGCATTTCCTTTCTACATTTGTGTTAACAATTTGAGGCAACTTTTCTAGTGGTGAGAAAACTGTTCACTTTTAGGCATGATTTCATCTAGGACAAAGTTGTGTTTTTGCAATCACTCAGTAAACAATTGTTGGTTATATTTTTCAAAGTGATTTTGCATGCAACCTCTTTTGATTTGTATAAAACCCCTATGAAATAGGTGAGACTGGTATTAGTATCATCATTGTTAGTACAGTGACAGACCATTTCCTGCCAAAGTAAAAAAAAAATTCCAAAGTCATGCAGGCCTTCTGACTCTAATTTCCATATACTTCCCCAAACCCCAGGCTTCCTTCTGGAGAGAATCTGTGGTTTACGGCTTTGATAAATTACTCACGATAATGTGCCTCTTCACAAGTGCACTGGGGATCATGGTCCTACTTCTGTGCCTCTCAACAGAGAAGGTCAAGTTGGTGACATCACTGGGGTTTACCCCTTCTCTATACAACCTACTCCTTTAGTATAAAATCTAATGGCCTCCATTATATGTCTTGATGCCATCTATTTACCCAAAATTTCATAATCCTAAAAATCCACAGGCTATACATTGGTTTTGGGAAAATTTTATCACAACTAACTACTGAGTTAGTAATAGAGTTTGATAGTTCCTTTGAGTTTAGAGTCAGAAGATTTCAAGTAATTTTAACAAAACCATGAGTACTATCTATGATTAAAGTAGACTTTGCATTTACAAGCATAAGTAAGGCACGTTCTGTGTCTTTAGGAAATACACATTTTTATGGAATAGAATGGCCTAAGTAATTAACTGCACAATTCAACAGTTGTTAAATGACAAGTATAATCTAAATGCTGTGAACTAGAGAAGAGGGATTAATTTTACTTGGTAGGATCAGGTTCACTTTACAGGTGACACACAATCTAGCCTTTAAAGGATGAATTAGATTTCATCAAACAATAACCATCATCCCAGTGAAGGATATAGCATGGGTAAAGGCCCAGTGGCATAGTAATACAAGACTTTTAGAGGAAATGGTAGAAAGCTGTTGTCATTAGATTATAAAACTCTTAGGAGGAAGTGAGAAATGAACATGAGAAAGTGTACTAGACCAGTTTTAAGTCCTTGAATATCAGATCCTATTTATGTTTATGGCTCTATTTGATTGGAAATCTCGGGGTAGGGGTAGATGTAGTTATTAGGACTTAAGCATCTCACAAACAATGACTATAAATGGAAGTCTAAGGCCTGTGGAATATCTGTGATTAAGATGCACCTATGTCATGCTGGTGACTGCAGCCATGAAATTCAAGGATGCTTACTCCTTGGAAGAAAAGCTATGACCAACCTAGATAGCATATTCAAAAGCAGAGACATTACTTTGCCGACTAAGGTCCGTCTAGTCAAGGCTGTGGTTTTTCCTGTGGTCATGTATGGATGTGAGAGTTGGACTGTGAAGAAGGCTGAGCGTCGAAGAATTGATGCTTTTGAACTGTGGTGTTGGAGAAGACTCTTGAGAGTCCCTTGGACTGCAAGGAGATCCAACCAGTCCATTCTGAAGGAGATTAGCCCTGGGATTTCTTTGGAAGGAATGATGCTAAAGCTGAAAGTCCAGTACTTTGGCCACCTGATGCGAAGAGTTGACTCACTGGAAAAGACTTTGATGCTGGGAGGGATTGGGGGCAGGAGGAAAAGGGAACGACAGAGGATGAGATGGCTGGATGGCATCACTGACTCGATGGCATCACTGACTCGATGGACGTGAGTCTGGGTGAACTCCAGGAGTTGGTGATGGACAGGGAGGCCTGGCGTGCTGCGATTCATGGGGTCGCAAAGAGTCGGACACGACTGAGCGACTGAACTGAACTGANAGGATGAGATGGCTGGATGGCATCACTGACTCGATGGCATCACTGACTCGATGGACGTGAGTCTGGGTGAACTCCAGGAGTTGGTGATGGACAGGGAGGCCTGGCGTGCTGCGATTCATGGGGTCGCAAAGAGTCGGACACGACTGAGCGACTGAACTGAACTGATGTCATGTTGACAATATGATTTTAACAGACTTTTACAGGAGACCAATCTATGATACAAGGACTATGTGAACACTTAATTGAGTCATATGTAATGGGTATTATGAAATAAATGGCCTACTGACTTGAATGTGCATGCAGATCATTTGGGGAGTTTGGTAGAATGTAGATTCTGATTCAGTGAGTCTGGATTGGGGCCTGAGGTTCTACATTTCTAATAAGCTCCCCAAGTCAAGCTTCTTCTGGTCCACGAACTGCGCTTTGAGTAGCAAGGACCTTATGCACTGAGCAAAGACCCAAGCTTTTGTAAGTTTGCATTTGTCTTAACACTTTTTGGCTTTTTGTGATACAGGGAAAATTATTTAACCTTGCTGAATATCCTGGATTTTAGGGAATTGTCATTTTAAGAATGTTGTCACTAACATAAAAAACTTGCTTAGCCTCAGATGATTATAGAAATTAACTCTATCAAGATCTTCCAGCAAATGATTATAAACTAACAGACTAAATGTAAGACAAGTGACATCATTTAAAATGAGATATTTTCTTTGGAAATGAACTTTTAGGCACTGAAACAATGAAGGAACTTTGTTTTTAAACCATGTCTTATGTAGATGGAGGCTACCTGCCTAGGTCTCATAAAACAGTCAGAAAATGAACACTTTCAGTCTAAGATATTTAGATTTTGCCTGGGAAATCAGTTTTAATTTTATAATGACTTTTAATTGTGTCATTATTGGAAAAAGGTGTGGAACATCTCAATCTGATCACATCATTTCAGTCTCTATAAACACCTCACATTCTCTTGTATCACCAGCCAGCTGGTGTCCTCATACTCCCTGGATATCTCCAACTTATGTTTACTAAATTAGTTACAGGACAATGAGTGACTTTACTTATCCACACCATCATGGTTCTTTGTTGTTCCACTTTTTTCCTCTCTTAATAGGGATACACAATATTCCATTGTGGATTGAATTACTCAGAAAGATTGAGACTTTTGGAAATTGAAAAACAAGTCAAAGTTTTGTGTCTGAAAAATAGTTCTGGAAAAAAGATTCCCTGCTGAATCTCACAAAAACAAGATAATTCTATCTTTAAAATAGTTCTTGCCACAGAACATCTGCTGGAGAAGATAATTCACTTTTGATTCTAATCACTGAATGAAGAATTTTAGGCCAGGTCATTTTGTTGTTGTACCACTGAGATTAATTTTTACTTTTTAAAAGCTTTTATTTGGTTGGCTACCTCCTCCTAACAGATACCCCAGAAAGACCATTAAAAAACAAAAACAAAGCCCCTAAACAAACAAACAGAACCTCCAATTGGTTTAGATTCTTAAGGGAATTTGAAGAAATAAAAAGACTGTTTATTTTCTCTAAAGAAAAGTGTGTGTGTGTCAGATACAGATTAGGACCCTGCTTATATGATTAAGATAGCAAATATGAGATTACTTGGAAGTCAAATAATCATATGTACAAGTTGAGAACACAGGTTAATCTTTCACAAAATGAAAAATTAATATTAGTTTTCATTTTTCATTTTAGAAACACACCCTATATGTGACAAGCACTTTATCATGGGTAAGGCTTAGGAAATATTCAAGATATTTCCAACAATAAAAAACATGGAAGATAATTATCTCAAACCTTAGAACACTTTTTCCCAATTCAACGATCTTGATACTTCAGGATGCCAGCAGATTTGACAGGGGTTTTGAGATATTTTTAAAGTGTCCTAAAATTGTCCATGGTTGAATCATTAAATACCAGTTAACACAGGATAAGAACCACAGACATGTAAGTTTTCATGAGGAAAAACAATGGATGGACAAGTAAGGCCTAGATGAGAAATCCAAAAATTAAGATTAGAATCCAAGTTTATCACTTACTGAATGATTGACTAGCTACCTATGCACCTACCTACTTATAAATTGAAGTTACCCCAGTTAAGGTTTTCAGCTTCTCTGTCTTCAATTCCTCATATTTAGTATGTGAGTTATTCTATAAGCCCTGCCTTCTACCAAGGGTTGTTTGAGGGACCACACTAGAGCAGGAAGGTACAAATGCTTTGTGGATGTTGAAGTGCTGTACAAAAAGAAGATAAGACTATAGTTTAGCTTCTATTGTGCAGTCTAGGGAATATGCAGTAATTTCTGTTTGCAAAAGTTACTACATTTATTATAAGAGTTGCTGTAGGTTGGGCTCCATGAGAATCCCAACAGATTGTGAGGAGGAAATTAGCATGCTGGAGGTTTATTGGGGAGTGCTCTTGGCGTCATACCATGGAAAGGAAGGAAGCAGGACTAGGCTGAGTGAGGAGCTGACCAGTGAAATCGTCTCCATGGAGGCCTCAGATAATACAGTGAGGAGCTTTGAAGCTGGGGTGATTCTTTAGAGTTGTGTAAGGTGGGGTAAAGGGCTTTGCGTCAATCAGTAATTGGATGTGGGCTCTCCTGGGAAAGAGGCATGACCTTGACCAAGGTGAACTGACAGTTGGAAGGCCATGTGCCAACAGCATTCCCAGTGAGGATCTAAGTTATTCTTCCAAGCAGGGATTCTGTGTGTAAAATGTGCTTTGGCTAAAAATACTAAGGCAGTCAAATATTCTTTTATTTAGGCTGCATCACCTTAGTTTCTCATAGTGTTTTGCCAGGTTTCTACTTAAATAGGAAGTCACATTAAAATTTTTCCTTGAAAATAGAGTTAGAATAGTATTTCTTAAGAACTGATCTTTATAATTCCAGTAAACCATTTTTTCTTATAAACTCTGTGATAAAAATTCACAAAATTACTATTTTCATCTGGCATTAGTTTAGCATACCATGATAACAATAGTTAAATTGATAATTTAAGAATCTAACCATATCATGCCAGTCAGAATGGCTGCTATCTAAAAATCTGCAAACAATAAATGCTGGAGAGGATGTGGAGAAAAGGTTGGTGGGAATGCAAACTAGTACAGCCACTATGGAGAACAGTGTGGAGATTCATTTAAAAAACTGGAAANGCCGACCAGGCAGCAGCCGGGTGTGCTGCGGGGGCCACGGGCACCTGGGGACAAGCCCTCACCTCTCCCCAGGGACAGCTCCGTCCCGCTACCTCAGTACCCTGCCCCCTCCCAATATTCTTGTTTTTGGATCGTTTCCCTCCATGTGAGTGTGCCTGGGCCACCACCTCCCTTCACATAGCCAAATAGGTAGATTTTCAGGTTCTGAATCCTTTGCAGAGGAGGGGAGCTGAGGGACTGACTAGGAGGGGATGCCTGAGAAGACCCAGGTGTCCCTCTGGGTGAGGGGACACCCCAGGAGAAGAGCCTCCTGGGATGCTAGAAATGTCCTCTGTCTCAGTCTGAGTGATGGTTGTATAAGGATGTGCATATGGAAACATGTACCCAGCTGTGCACTGAGATTGTGCACTGTGCTTTGTGTCAGTTCTATCCTGAGAGAGAGAGAGAAAATCTAGAATCTGGTTTTGACTCCACTTAGGCTTGTATGACCTCTGGCTCTTGCCAAGCCTATAAACAGGGCTAAATATAGTACTTGTCACAGAGAGGGTTGTGCGGATGAAAATAAAAAGCATTCAGTATGTGTAAGGGGCTTGGGACAGTATCAGTGCTCAGTAATAGATGGCAAATATCATCATTATTGTTGGAGAAAATTACTCTTCCAAAGTGGTAATGAATGTAACTATTTTGAATTAAAATCCCTCTTTGCATATTGGAGCATCTGGACTCCATCTTTCAGGGCCTTAACTCAAAGGTGTGACCAATAGTGGGGATTTAGGCACTGAAGCAGGCTGCTGCTGCTGCTGCCTCTAAGTTGCTTCAGTCGTGTCCGACCCTGTGCGACCCCATAGACGGCAGCCCACCAGGCTCCCCCATCCCTGGGATTCTCCAGGCAAGAATACTGGAGTGGGTTGCCATTTCCTTCTCCAATGCATGAAAGTGAAAAGTGAAAGTGAAGTCACTGAGTCATGTCCAACTCTCAGCGACCCCATGGACTGCAGCCTACCAGGCTCCTCCATCCATGGGATTTTCCAGGCAAGAGTACTGGAGTGGGGTGCCATTGCCTTCTCCGGAAGCAGGCTAACAGAAAGAAATCATCCAGCAAGGGGCCCGGGAGGGCTCTTTAAATTCTAGCAGCTGGGCAGCCCCAGCCACCTGGCCGGCCTGTACAGGTTGACCTCACCTGTATATCACACCCATTCCAGCCACATGTCTAGAGTCCTGGAGGCAAATTTCTGATGAATTCATTTTTAACCAATAAACTTCACTCATATGCAGAGTGTAAACTCTGGATCGACGTGCTCTAACACCAAGGCTGAGAAACACAGTTGTGACTAATGGCATTATTCAGCTAAGCAGTGGAAAATCAGAGCCTTCTTGATTCTTTTTCTGCCATCATTAAAATCTGTTCTACTCTGCCCAGGAAATAGATGAGACCCTGGTATTTATTGCTGACCTCCACTTTGCCTGTAACTACTCAGAAATCCATAGAACTACAGGATGTCTGAGCTCTACAACATCTTAAAGAGTAGCTAAATGAAAACCCCTCACTTTATAGATGAAGTGGGAGGAAAAGTAACTCGCACGAGGTTCATTCATCTTGAACAAGTATTTATTCAGCAACTGTGTGCCAGGATTTGTGGTAGACCCTGGATTACATAACTTGGCATGGAAAATTCCTTCCAGCTCTCTTCTGGAATTCTCCCAAGCCAGGCCATGACTTGAGTCGGTACTGCTTGATATACATTGATATCTTTGATAGAATGGTAATCTAGACAGTGTACAGCAGCTGGAGTACTGAGTTATATAGTCAAGGGGGAAGCAGAGGCTCTGTCAGCTGGCATTGTAAACCATGTGGGCTTATCGACAGGTAAGACCTGAAGGCCAGCACCCTGATCTGGGTGGAGGGACGCGGGCTCCCCTGCAGCCTTCTCATAATCTCTTCTGCTGCATTGCAGCTCTTTGGGGCATCACCTTTCTTTTCTGACTTCCTGATTTTTAGCCTACTCTACCTAATCATCCAGTTCTGAACTCAACCACCTACATGTGCTTGAAAGAGAAATAGAGTACGCAGAGGCCTGGCCCTGGTTCTCAAAGCCCCACCACCGTGGGACCCGACAGCTCGTGCTTTGTTGCCGTTCAGTCTCAGTCATGTCCGACTCCCTGTGACCCCATGGACTGCAGCATGCCAGGCTTCCCTGTCCTCCATTATCTCCCAGTTTGCTGAAACTCATGTCCATTGAGTCGGTGATGCTATCTAACTATCTCATCTGCCACCCCCTTCTCCTTCTATCCTCCATCTTTGCCAGCATAGTTTTTTTCCAAGGAGTTGGCTCTTCGCATCAGGTGGCCAAAGTGTTGAAGCTTTGCAGCATGTGTTATGGGGCAGGAAACCACATTTTGTCACCCTCCAGGCAAGTAACTGAAACTTCTGAAATGGACCAGACACAAGGCACCAAAGAGTATTGAAGGCTGCGGCAGAGTGGAGATGCACTTCTGCATAAAGGGACAGTCACTCCTCAGTCTGATGGGTTTTTCCACAGGCATTACAGAGCCAGCACTGCCGCAGCTTTAGACTCCTTCAAAATAAACAAGAAATTTTGTTTTTTTAAGATCATGTGTCCCAGTTTTTAAAAATCATTCTGTGGGTCAAAAAAAAAAAAAAAAAAAAAAGGAAAGATAGAAACATTTGCGAGCTCCTGGACTGCTTTAAAAAAAAAAGACCCGCTACCTCTAAGGAATGGTCCAGAGATATTCTTTCAGAGTCAAGGTCAGCAGACACAGAGAATGAGAATGGGCAGAACGATGTTTGGGTATGAGAGTTTGTTACTTCTTGGTTCAGGAAAGACAGATATTGTGAGCAGATATTGTGAGAGGGAACTATAATCACGAGGAAGCTGAATTCCAGCCACGTTACTCACCTCTGCCTCTGGGAAAGTCATTTCAGTAATCTGAGCCTCCTTTTCTCTGCTGATAATATGGACTCATGCCATCTTCTCGAACATTTGTCATTCAATCAAGAGACTTTGTGCCGCTGAAGTAGTCCAACTACTCATTCATTCATTTAAATATTTTTTAAGAACCTATCACTTATGTGTGGAGTCTGAAATATGATAAAAATCAATATATCTACAAAACAGAAACAGACTCACAGACATAGAGAACAGGCTTGTGGCTGCCAAGTGAGGGGGTGGGGGAGGGAAGGATTACGAGTTTGGGACCAGCAGATGCAAACTAGTATATATAGAATGGATAAACAGTAAGGTTCTGCCATATAGCACGGGAAACTATATTAATTATCCTGTGATAAACCATATTGGAAAAAGCTTTATCTATGTATAACTGAGTCACTTTGCTGCATAGAAGAAATTAACACAACATTGTAAACCAACTATATTTCAAAAAATAAAAAAAAAGAAGAACCTACCATGCAGGAGTCACAGTGTAAGAACTTGCAACAAATAATAAACAGAGCAAATACGATCCCTGGCCTCAAAGAGCACACAGGTGAGAGGAGAAAGCAGCTTCAGCGGGAGTAACAATGCAGTGTGGCAAATGCTTTGATGGGGTGGAGGGCGTTATGCAAACACCCTGAGATGCAACCTCATCTTCCTTGCCTCTTCCCTACCTTTCTAGGTTCCCATCAAGGGTCTCCAGGCTGCTTCCCGAACATGTCAGCCTCTCATGCCAACAACCTCTTTTCTGTCTTCAGTTCAGTTCAGCCGCACAGTCGTGTCCGACTCTTCACGACCCCATGAACCACAGCATGCCAGGCCTCCCTGTCCATCACCAACTGCCGGAGTCTACCCAAATCCATGTCCATTGAGTTGGTGATGCCATCCAACCATCTCATCCTCTGTTGTCCCCTTTTCCTCCTGCCCTCAATCTTTCCCAGCATCAGGGTCTTTTGAAATGAATCAGCTCTTTGCATCAGGTGGCCAAAATATTGGAGTTTCAGCTTCAACATCAGTCCTTCCAATGAACACCAGGACTGATCTCCTTTAGGATGGACTGGTTGGATCTCCTTGCAGTCCAAGGGACTCTCAAGAGTCTTCTCCAACACCACAGTTCAAAAGCATCAGTTCTTCAGTGCTCAGCTTTCTTTATAGTCCAACTCTCACATTCATACATGACTACTGGAAAAACCATAGCCTTGATTAGACGGACCTTTGTTGACAAAGTAATGTCTCTGCTGAACTTAAAAAAATTTTTTTTTCTTTTCCTTGCTATGTCTTGGAGCTCTCAGGATCTTAGTTCCCAGACCAGGAATGGAACCCATGCCCCCTGCATTGGGAGCATGGAGTCTTAACCACGGGACCACCAGGGAAGTCCCTATCTTGAATGATCTTTCCCCCGCTATTTGCAGAGCTCCTTTTTTATTTCACTCACACTTCTTCTCCCAGAGATGTCCTCTGCTCAGAGGTGTCCTCTGATTGTCCTGTCTAAAATAGCAACCCTACATGTTCTGCTCTAGGTTTTTATAGCGCTGGCTGTCACCCAATGTTCTAATCTCCCAGCTCCATGGGAGTCTGGACTTAAATTTATTTTATCCACTGATTTCTCCCCTGTGCCTGGAACAGAACTTAGATCCTGGTTATTATTCATCAAACCTTTGTTGCTGTCTCTTATACACATCTAGATGTGTATAAGAGACAGGTTCATCGCAGCACTGTTTATAATAGCCAGGACGTGGAAGCAAATGTCCATCAGCAGACAAATGGATAAGAAAGCTGTGGTACTTATACACAATGGAGTATTACTCAGCCATTAAAAAGAATACATTTGAATCAGTTCTAATGAAGTGGATGAAACTGGAGTCTATCATACAGAGTGAAGTAAACCAGAAAGAAAAACACCAATGCAGTATACTAACACATATATATGATATTTAGAAAGATGGTAATGATAACCCTATATGTAAGAAAGCAAAAGAGACACAGATGTATAGAGTCTTTTGGGCTCTGTGGGAGAAGGCGAGGGTGGGATGATCTGAGAGAATAGCATTGAAACGTGTATATTATCATATATGAAATAGATCACCAGTCCAGGTTTGATGCATGAGACAGGATGCTCAGGGCTGGTGCACTGGGATGACCCTGAAGGATGGGATGGGGAGGGAGGTGGGAGGGGGGTTCAGGATGGGGAACACGTGTACACCCATGGCTGATTCATATCAATGTATGGCAAAAACCACTACAACATTGTAAAGTAATTAGCCTCCAACTAAAAAAAAAAAAAAAAAGACTCTACCAGTGGCTCCCCTGGTGGCTCAGTGGTAAAGAATCCACCTGTTAACGCAGGAGACATCGCTTTGATCTCTGATCTGGGAAGATCCCACATGCCATGGAGCAACTAAGCCTGTGGGACACAACTACTGAGTCTGCGCTCTAGAGCCTGGCAGCTGCAACTACCAAAGCCCATCCATTCTAGAGCCCATGCCCCACAACGAGAAGCCACTGCAGTGAGAGGCCTGCACACCCCAACAAAGAGTAGCCTCCATGTCCTGCAACTAGAGAAAAGCTCATGCACAGTGAAGACTGAGCCCAGCCAAAACTAAATAAATAAACTTATTTTAAAAGACGCTCGCGGGACCCACAGCTATTTTTCTGAAGAAAGGGTGAGCACACACATTACTATGCTGTACATGTCATGATGGTAGTGTCATCTTCCACACACAGAGCATCTCATGTGATACTCAGGAGAAGCTGTGAAGTACTCAGGGTGTTATCGTCCTTCCTATTTTATAGGTAATGAAAGTAAGACTCAGAGAGCTGACATGATTTATACAAGGTTACAGTGATAGGAAATGGCAATCTGGTGTGAACACTCAGTTTTGTGACTCAAAATACAGTAGTACTGTTCTCTTTTCACTAAAAGGCATCCTTTCTGAGGAGACTGACCTCCACATACATAGACTTCACATGTGTGTTCTAAGCATTGGTTTAATCTCACTAAGTCAGTGATACAAGGCTATTTTTTCCTCCCCCAAATCTTCTATATCCTGAAGAAAGGCAATACCAAAGAATGCTCAAACTACTGCACAACTGCGCTCATCTCACATGCTAGTAAAGTAATGCTCAAAATTCTCCAAGCCAGGCTTCAGCAATACGTGAACCATGAACTTCCTGATGTTCAAGCTGGTTTTAGAAAAGGCAGAGGAACCAGAGATCAAATTGCCTACATCCTCTGGATCATGGAAAAAGCAAGAGAATTCCAGAAAAACATCTATTTCTGTTTTATTGACTATGCCAAAGCCTTTGACTATGTGGCTCACAATAAACTGTGGAAAACTCTGAGAGAGATGGGAATACCAGACCACCTCACCTGCCTCTTGAGAAATCTGTATGCAGGTCAGGAAGTAACAGCTAGAACTGGACATGGAACAACAGACTGCTTCCAAATAGGAAAAGGAGTACATCAAGGCTGTATATTGTCACCCTGCTTATTTAACTTCTATGCATCATGAGAAACACTGGACTGGAAGAAACACAAGCTGGAATCAAGATTGCCGGGAGAAATATCAACCTCAGATATGCAGATGACACCACCCTTATGGCAGAAAGTGAAGAAGAACTAAAAAGCCTTTTGATGAAAGTGAAAGAGGAGAGTGAAAAAGCTGGCTTAAAGCTCAACATTCAGAAAACAAAGATCATGGCATCCGGTCCCATCACTTCATGGGAAATAGATGGGGAAACAGTGGAAACAGTGTCAGACTTTATTTTTTGGGGCTCCAAAATCACTGCAGATGGTGATTGCAGCCATGAAATTAAAAGACGCTTACTCCTTGGAAGGAAGTTATGACCAACCTAGATAGCATATTAAAAAGCAGAGACATTACTTTGCCGACTAAGGTCCATCTAGTCAAGGCTACGGTGTTTCCAGTAGTCATGTATTAATGTGAGAGTTGGACTGTGAAGAAAGCTGAGCACCGAAGAATTGATGCTTTTGAACTGTGGTGTTGGAGAAGACTCTTGAGAGTCCCTTGGACTGCAAGGAGATCCAACCAGTACATTCTGAGGGAGATCAGCCCTGGGATTTCTTTGGAAGGAATGATGCTAAAGCTGAAACTCCAGTACCTTGGCCACCTGATGCGAAGAGTTGACTCACTGGAAAAGACTTTGATGCTGGGAGGGATTGGGGGCAGGAGGAGAAGGGAACAACAGAGGATGAGATGGCTGGATGGCATCACTGATTCGATGGATGTGAGTCTGAGTGAACTCTGGGAGTTGGTGATGGACAGGGAGGCCTGGTGTGCTGCAATTCATGGGGTCGCAAAAAGTCGGACACAACAGAGCGACTGAACTGAACTGAATGTTTATCTCTCTCTATTCAATTGTAAATATTTCTTGAGTATTTGTAAGGTTGCAGGCATTAGACAAGGTCCTGAGATACACACATAGACAAGATATAGCCCCTGCTTTCAAGATGATTAACATTTACTAATTCTGGCATAACGTTCACCTGGGGAAGTTTTTGAACATTGAGAGAGGGTTTTCTTTCCACTAAGTTAGAAAAGAAGGGCTGGGTTATGTAAACTTTTGCTTTAAAATCTCAGATAAACTTTTATTTGGGAATTGTGGTGATGCATATGATACAGACCATCAGAGTGCACAAATGAAGTGTCCTACCTCACCAGGCTCTCATACTTAAAAGGAGTGGAGGTGAAAGACAGGAGAAAATAAAGACTTCTAGAATGTTCTAATTTTTTTTTCTGAAAATTAAATAAAACTCCCAAATACCGAGCTGTATATTTACTGTAATTCAGTGAATGTCTTCCATATTCTTACCTTGAGAACTTTTCTGTTCATAAGCTTCAAGTTACAGTCAACTTTCTCACTTTTACTACCTGAATAATGACATGGGGTAATGATTACATAACCAAAATACAAGGAAGGTTCTGGAGAGTGCTAAAAATTATTGATTAGCTGAAATACTACCTCTGAATATTTTAAAAGTGAACACATTCTCAGTGTCTATTTTGGAATTATATTTAGAAGTTGGCCAAAAGAAGTGTCAAATAGAACCACCTGTGCCAACTGTCATAGCTAGAGCTGGGCAAGGCCATTGACTGACTAAGGTAAGGACTGATGAGGGAGCCAGGCCTAGTAATGGTCTCTTGAAATTCTGTGTATTTCATAGAGCCTAGACACTGAAATTTGCTCATTTTCCTATTTGTTGCTGGCTTATAATCAGTAATCAGGAGTGGACTCTTCTGATGAAGGGCTGTTACAACGTATTTCCATGAACCAGGCTGCCTAAATGGTCATATTCTGATCTAATGCTTTTGGATTTGGAAGAACTGGCCAACACATGGTGTATTAGGTTGGCTTTTTTTTTTTTTTTTTTGAGGATCAAATATATTAATAATTAAGGATGCCATCCTTTTTCTTTCCCACTTTACCTTTTATTTCAATTGAATATACTTAGCTTAGAAGTCTTAAGTTTTTGCTGTGAAGAGTAAAAGGTATATAAAAGATGATGTAAATATTTCCTTGATACAACAACTTGATTATCAGAGTGAACTTTTATACCATAGCCTATTCTGAAGATGTTAAAACATAATCATCTCATAAATTATGGTGACTTCTCATTTCAGAAGTAATTAGTAGATTCAAAGTTAGGTAAAAATAATAATCCCTTTCTATTGTCATATCTCTAAGAGCAGGTAGCATTGACTGAACCATGGTTTATCACTCACATGCACAACTTCCTTTATGGTGACAACAGTTCTATTTGGAATAAAATTGACTTTTGTTGTTACTGGCTTGAGTAACTCAAGCCTTAGACTAGTAAGTTATGCTGATGTGACTATTTTAGTAAATGGATGTGTACTGTTGGAGGGAAAAATATTTTGTAGTTATCAAAAGATACTGTTATTCAAAACTTTTCCAGCCCTTGAAGTTAGATTTATGTTATAGACAAATTCTACACGTACTGGCTATAAATAAATTTATATTTTAGATATATTCAGAGAAGATAATATTAAGAAAAGTTTTTAAAAGCCAGAACTTTTTTTTGGCAAGCAAATCTTTGGGAAGTTATTACTATTGGACTCTCTTATGGAGAAATTAGGTCATTTTTGGCCCATTTGGTTGTATTAAGAGAATAACCTGTTCTAGTTTTATTTCTTCAAGGGGCTAGATTTTCTCCAAAGAGTCTACACACTGTAAACAAGAAGCATAATTCTATCTGAAACACTAGCTCCATACACAGAAAGACAATGAGGCCAGAAATCTTACAAAATCTTTGAAGTTATTGTTTAATCACTAACATTTAAAAATGTGTGCTATCTTGTAGAATAAATACTTTTTGAACACTACTTTTTCCCCTCACCAAAATAGTGTAAATTAGTCAACAGCTTAAAAATGAACTGATCATTTGATTAAGAGTGAACAAAGAGAAAAGAACTTATTTTCAGAGGCAAGGGAAACATCACGGGCTTCAACTTAAGTAAACATTAAACAAACATCTGTACTTCACCTGTTGTCTTAATCCCACATTCCCAATAAGTATTTGTTGATTTATTTAACAGAATGAGATAATTATAGATAATAGCACTGGCTAAATGTTAACAGTTTGATTGATCTACCAACCAATTCATAGTTGTAGATGGAACAGAGGAACAAAATCAAGATGCTAGATGGTGTCCAAACCATATGATTGTCTCAATCTTCTAGGTTGAAATAACAAAGAAACCAAATATTTCAGAGGTTTTCAATGAAATACGCTAGTTAATTTCGTGAGCAAAGTAGTTGCTTAAAATTCTTGAATTATGTATGATGGGGTGGATAGGAAGAAAGGATGCATAGTTACTGCCTCCAAATCAAGAATGGAATAGGGAGATGTTTTCTGATGCTCAGTGAAACTATTAAACCATAATGTTATGCGGTTGGGTCCATACATTATTTTCTTTTTTACCAACCCATCACCAATTCCTGCTGCTGCTGTCTCTTCAGTCGTGTCTGACTCTGTGAGACCCCATAGATGGCAGCCCACCAGGCTCCCCCGTCCCTGGGATTCTCCAGGCAAGAACACTGGAGTGGGTTGCCATTTCCTTCTCCAATGCATGAAAGTGAAAAGTGAAAGTGAAGTCGCTCAGTCGTGTCCGACTCTTCACGACCCCATGGACTCCAGCCTACCAAGCTCCTCCGCCCATGGGATTTTCCAGGCAAGAGTACTAGAGTGGGGTGCCATCGCCCAATTCCTAGGCACTCAATAGATATTGTTGAAATATTTTATATGGAGGATATTAGGAAGAAAGAAAGGGGGAGCATTAAGGAAGCAACATACTTTCTGAAGAGCCTGAAACCTCAAGATATTCAAAGGTTTGCTACTCATACCCTATTGTTTTTAATTTCTCTGAATCTCAGTTTCCTCAGCTGGCAAATGGGGTTGATAAGACAACTTACTTCATTGGATGGTCACTGGAATAATGATGTAATATTTAGCAAGTTGCTGTGGCTGTTTAATTGCCCAGTAGTGTCCTACTCTTGCGACCCCATGGACTTTAGGGGATCTTCCCTGACCCAGGGATCCATCCTGCATCTCCTGCATTGCAGGCAGGTTCTTTACCACTGAGCCACCAGGGAAGCCTTCATATGTAGCAAAGCTCTTTATAAAACAGAAAGTGCTATTCAGATGAAGATATAATTGGTGTTTTAAAAATTATGGCAGTCGGGAAAATCTTGGTAGATGCTGCCTTCATAATATTTTGGAGGAGCTATTTTGGAGGATAATTTTAATAGCATCATTTAATGTAAGTATCATGTCAGACCATATCAATTGTGAATCTAGTTCTCTTAGGAAGAGATGTTCTCTGTATGTTATCTCGTTCACTTAAGTAGTTAGGTAGACAGACAAGCTTCTGCTGAATACTGGATACTGTTTATTTTATTTGATGCCTACATGGTTTAAATTCTCTGTATTTGCTTCATTTTGACCTGTGCTAACTGCAAAACATTTTTTCTCCTTGCTCTCAAATTTGGCTTATTTAGATAATAGGTATCAATTTGAAATAATCACTTAAATTTTTATTTTCAGCAGGTTATCAAGAAATCCCAAAGAGAGAAACCTTAGACCATTTAAGCTGGTGGGGAGTTTGTAAATAAACTAACCTACTTCCTCATTACATAGATGAGAAAGTTAGAGGGATCAAGGAGGGATCAAGGTACTTACACACATGTAAAGTTACTGAACAGACTTTGGAATAGAATACAGGTACGCTGCTGCTGCTGCTGCTAAGTCACTTCAGTCATGTCCGACTCTGTGCGACGCCATAGACGGAAGCCCACCAGGCTCCTCTGTCACTGAGATTCTCCAGGCAGAACACTAGAGTGGGTTGCCTTTTCCCTTTCCAATGCATGAAAGTGAAAAGTGAAAGTGAAGTCGCTTAGTCTTGTCCAACTCTTAGCGACCCCATGGATTGTAGCCCACCAGGCTCCTCTGTCCATGGGATTTCCCAGGCAAGCGTACTGGAGTGGGGTGCCATTGCCTTCTCCGAGAATATAGGTATATAGACTCTAATTCATCGTTCCATTAAACCAAGTTAATTCCCTAAAGGATAGAAACTTTGAAAGCTTGCACTGACTGGAAAAAAATTAGATAGTTGCTAGATATTTAGAAGAATATAATAGTTTCACATTTATCTCTCTGTCTCTCTCTCTCTCTTTTTTTTTCTTTGATTCCAAGATGTGTGATGAAGTCCACAGCAAAGCAAAGCAAAACAACACAACACCTAACTGTGCTTTCTGGAAAGAGACTATGTATTAGTATCTTGATTTTAGTTAGTATTTTGATTATCATTTTACTCCTCTTGCTATTTATAATCATAGGACTAAATCTAAACATGAATGGTTACCTCTGCTGCTTGAAAGGGCATTAATGCATTTGGGTATTTGGTTGATACTGACACTATACTCCCAAATTGCATTTTAATTCTGTATCTTTCAACTAGAAGATTAAATGCTTGTTTAACTGGCATTTGAGGTCACCCACTGACCCAGATGGTAAAATATAGCTATCTCCAATTGACAGATAAACAAGACAGCAGTATATTAGAAATATTTGGCAAGCAACTTGTGCACTGGAAATAGCAGAAAAGGAGTTGGAATTTGCTGGAGAAAGTATATGCAAAGATCTTGCATCACAGTCTTGGCACCCACTGCTGGCTCGACAGTTTGTCTTAGTATGGGATCTGCTATGAGCAAACCAGGATTGGAGCCCTTACTCCTTTTTTTTTTTGAAAAGCTACTTCAGTCTGGAAAACATTAAAGAAGCAAGGTAATTCTAAGGGAAAGAGGAAAAAGCAGAATGACTTCAAGTCAGCACTGTGTCTGAGACCTGATCTTTATAAGCACATTATAAAACATCAATGCCAAAACTGACTAAATGGAAAAATGTGGTACTTATGGTAATAGAAAAGTAGATTCTACATATAAACTCTTCTTGTGCACATAATGATATTCCACTGTTGTTCCTTTTTTGGGTAGCAATCGATAAGTTATAGTGAGATAAGATGTATAGCAGTAGGAAAAATCCAGAAATGGGTCCTGAATGACTTATGGGAAAAAAATCATTTACACAAGGCTTTAATTACTGCCTGAAATCATGTCATTTACTTGATTTTTTAAAAGATGTTTGGTTTGAACGGAGCAAAAGAAACCCATTTTTCTCTGGAATATAAGTTTAATGAGGGCAGAATGGTTTCAATTTCCCAATTAGGAGATTTCAGACTAATTTTGGACAGTTTTTTAAAATTAAAACTAGCAATTTATGACATCTTTTCAAAAATAATGCAGGGTACTTCACATACACTGTCTCATCTAATCCTCTCATAAGAATAAAGTTAGGCAAGAACTGTCATTATATCATTTTACATGAGGAAACGGAGTCTTGTAAAATAACACAGCTTAAATTCTCCAAATCAAGACTCAAATCCAAGATTCTAAACTCTGAATTTTCTTTCACTTCATTGTACAAATTCAATACACCCCTTCTCTTGCAGAAAGTCATGATTCCTATAATTTTCTGGAAGGTACAGGGCCATTGTCTTACACACAAGGTTGTCATAACCAAACTCCCACATAGTACCTGACTTCCCTCCACAGTGGAGATACATGCATGACAATGGCAGTAAAGTTGTTTGCACCATAGCCCATTTTATCCAACAGTTGTACTTTTTAGGAAGTTTGTTCTTAAACAAAGTAAAATGTACCAGCTGATTTCATCTAGTTCTGCTTTCTGGGTCACTTTGACCAACGCGCACCTACCCTTCCACATCACCATCCATAAAATCCTTGAAGAAAATACTAAGTCCCTTCTCCCCTTTTGAGCCTTTTCTGGGAGAATATACTTTGTTCTTTAGCTCTTTTTACATATGATATAATTTTTCACATCCTTTCTTTTTCTTGCTATTCTCTTTATTTTGCTTGTTTCCCAGTTTCTCTTTAAAAATCTAATATCTAAAGTTTAGTCAACTACTCAGATGTGTCCTGACCAGTAAAAAGTATGATGGATTTTTTTTTTTTCTGCCAAGATTTTGAAACTTGACTTTTATTAATGTGGCCCAGGTTTACACATTGATTTTTTATTAAATTTAGGGTTCAATGAAAACCTCAGGTCTATTTTTCAAGTGAAATATTACCAAGTTTCCAAACATTTATCATTTAACAATATCTCTTGGGCTTCTGTTATTTTGGTTGCTTGAGATACTTCTGAATTCTGGTTTTGCCAACCCACCCTCCCAAACTAAGGAATTTTATATTTGCTCCATATTTGATAAGCTGTTGTCAATGCCTTTATCTTAGGTTTTGATAACAAAGCTGAACAGAAGTGAGACAGGGTCAGGGCATTCTGACACCATGAGAAGCCTGGAGAATGAAGTAACACTGAGTCCTTCTCTGTTCCCTGGTACTTTTCTCCAAATGTCTTTATGGAGACATCAAGAGTGATAGAAATCAATTAATGTTCATTCCTCTTAGCTCTCATTGTCACCTTTAGCAATTACCATGAACTTCAGCTTGTGCCAGTTTTTATCCTAGGCTATAAGTACCTAACAGAGGACTGACACAGAGTAGGCATTAAATATTTGCATCTTTCATTATTCTTATTTTCTATTTATCTCCTGCTGTAATAAGAGATGGTATGTTGGTGACTATCCTAGACTTCACCACTGCAATCCACTTGTATGTTCATACTTTAAATAGAAGTTTCCAAAATTGAACTCATTATCTTCCTTTTGATCCCTTTCTGCTTTTTGGTCATCCTGGTTTATAACCTCACATTCTCTCTGACAGTCAGATTCTAACCCTTCATTTTAGACTGCTTTCTATTTCTCACAACTCCCCAGCAGCTGAGTTCCTCAATTTATTTCTAATCATCTCCCAGGCTGAATCTTTACTCTTAATGTCTTTATCTCACTCAGTTCTAAATTTTCTTTCTTTGGGATCATGGCAAGACAGCTCTTATCTACACTGACATCTCTTTCTACTCTATTCCCCACTTCTTCTTCCTAAGGACATGCTGATGTCATGCTATAATCACAGCCCATAGTGATTTCCCACCAATGTATTCCTTTTTATACTGACCCTCATGGTCCCTGTGACCTGAGTAGAACCTGCCTTTCTAGTCGCCTTCCCCATCACTCACCACCTGCCTTTTATTATCTCTCCTCTGCAGTACTTTCTCAGTTCTTTGGCCTTTGTCATTTTTTTCTCTTTGTTGAATGACTTTTAACTCTCATAAAGGTTTCATGCAAGACATGATACTTGGTTTTAAACATGAATTTGCACATGAATGTTTATTAATTTATTTTATATTTATTATGGCTTGAGGCAGTATGGCTTCGAGCTTAGGAGCACGGCCTTCAGAATTGGACCTGATTCTACCAGGCAGAGAAACTGATTTGTAGTTCTGCTCATGGTTAAATCCAACCCTCAGCCTGCCTGAACAGGGAACCAAATTAGAATACCAGGGAAGCCATGTACCCTATTCTATAGACCCACTCACAGTGGTGCTTGAGCAGAGAGTAAAGCTAGTGGTTCTCCCCATCTGCAGGACAAAATGAGTGGCCCCATCAGGATAGGAAATTTAGTGTGCTTTCAGTGTGCAGTTGTGATTTGAGGCCGCAAACATGAGCCTTTCTGGCCTTGGGATGTTTCTGATGCCTCATGCAGGTACAACTTTGCCTACTGCTGAGCATAGTGCCCAGTTCTGACCATTGGTGAAGCCTGACCAGGGAATCTGGACAATAGCTGAGCCCATCCTACAGCTTTGCTTAAGCAGGGAGCTAAGCCACCAGTCCTTTACAGCTGTTTCTAGCTAGTGCCACTCCCAGCCCATGTCAGAACTCAGGCAGAGGCCTCACTCAAAACCAGAGCCTGTGATAGTGAGCTCAGTGTCCTTTCCAAGGACAGTGCCTACTGACCTTTGGAATCCAAAGCTGAGCTGACTGGTAAAGAACTGACCCTGCCAAAGCAAGCCTGTAATGTCTGGAAGAGGAGACTGCTTGCTCAAAGGCACAGATATCAATGTAAGGAATCAAGGATTTGAAATCATACTGAGTGTACTTAACAATGGTGTGTGCTTGTGTGCTCAATTGTGTGTGACTCTGCTACCCCATGGACTATAGTCTGCCAGGTTCCTCTATCCAAGGGGATTATCCCAGCAAACACTGGAATGAGTTGCTATTTCCTCCTTCAGGGGATCTTCCTGACTCGGGGATCAAACCCGTCTCTTGCAGCTCCTTCTTTAACATGTAAATTCTTTACCACTGAGTCACCTCACCTGAGAAGCTCATTTACAGTGGTGTGAAACTGGAATTCAACAATAGGAAGAAAGCTTGAAGGTTCATAAATCCATGAAAATTAGATAGCACTCTTCTGAAAAACCAGTGGATCAATAAAAGAAATTAAAAGAGGACAGAAAAAGGTATCTTCAAACAAGGGAATTGGAAATAAGATCTACCAAAAATTATGAAATGCAGAGACAGCTGTTCTAAGAGGGAATTTTAGAGCTCTAAATTAATACATTAAGAAATTAGAAATAATGCTGGGCTGGAAGAAGCACAAGCTGGAATCAAGATTGCCAGGAGAAATATCAATAACCTCAGATATGCAGATGACACCACCCTTATGGCAGAAAGTGAAGAGGAACTAAAAAGCCTCGATGAAAGTGAAAGAGGAGAGTGAAAAAGTTGGCTTAAAGCTCAACATTCAGAAAACGAAGATCATGGCATCTGGTTCCATCGCTTCATGGGAAATAGATGGGGAAACAGTGGAAACAGTGTCAGACTTTATTTTTTTGGGCTCCAAAATCACTGCAGATGGTGACTGCAGCCATGAAATTAAAAGACGCTTACTCCTTGGAAGGAAAGTTATGACCAANGGTCCCATCACTTCATGGGAAATAGATGGGGAAACAGTGGAAACAGTGTCAGACTTTATTTTTTTTGGCTCTAAAATCACTGCAGATGGTGACTGTAGTCATGAAATTAAAAGGCACTTACTCCTTGGAAGGAAAGTTATGACCAACCTAGATAGCATATTCAAAAGCAGAGACATTACTTTGCTAAAAAAGGTCCATCTAGTCAAGGCTATGGTTTTTCCAGTGGTCATGTATGGATGTGAGAGTTGGACTGTGAAGAAAGATGAGCGCCGAAGAATTGATGCTTTTGAACTGTGGTGTTGAAGAAGACTCTTGAGAGTCCCTTGGACTACAAGGAGATCCAACCAGTACATTCTGAGGGAGATCAGCCCTGGGATTTCTTTGGAAGGAATGATGCTAAAGCTGAAACTCCAGTACTTTGGCCACCTGATGCGAAGAGTTGACTCATTGGAAAAGACTCTGATGCTGGGAGGGATTGGGGGCAGGAGGAAAAGGGGACGACAGAGGATGAGATGGGTGGATGGCATCACCGACTCGATGGACGTGAGTCTGAGTGAACTCCGGGAGATGGTGATGGACAGGGTGGCCTGGCGTGCTGCGATTCACGGGGTTGTAAAGAGTTGGACACGACTGAGTGACTGAACTGAACTGAACTTTACACCTCAAGTAAGTAGGAAAAAACTCCAAATTCAGAAGGAAGAATATGATAAAGATTAGAACTAGTAATAAATGATATAGAAAGTGTGAAAACAAAGAAAATATTAACAGAATTATGAGTTAGTTCTCTGAAAAGATAATATTGACAATTAACTAGACTAACAAAGAAAAAAAAAGGAAGTAGTCAAATCAATAAAACTATAAATGAAAGAGGAGACATTGCAAATGATACCCAAAGAGATAAAGGATCATAAACAGCTAGTATGCCTACAAACCATAAGAAAGGAATAAGTTCTTAGAAACATATAACCTATCAAAATGGAATCAGGTAGAAATAGAAAATCTGAGCAGACCAATTACTAGTAAGAAGATTGTATCACTAATCAAAAATCTCCCAACAAAGAAAATCTCAGGACCACATGGCTTTGCTGGTAAAATTTATCAGCTATTTGAAGATAAATTAATGCCAGTCTCTAAACTCATCAAAAAAAAAAAAAAATCAAAGAGAGGGGAACATCCCCAAACTTATTTTACAAGGATAGCATTATCCTAAATAATAAAGCCAGGTAAAGATACTACAAGAAATTTATAGACCAATCAATATCCCTGATGAATATAGATGTAAAAATTCTCAACAAAATACTAGCACACTGAATTCAGCAGCACATTAAAAGGATCATATCTCACGGAAAAATTTCTGTTTGAGTAGTGTTTACCTAAGAGGGGACTGAGCTGTGGTGCCTCAGATAGTAGAGAATCTGCCTGCAGTGCGGAAGACCTGGGTTCAATCCCTGGGTTGGGAAGATTCCCTGGAGAAGGAAATGGCAACCCANGGATCATATCTCACGGAAAAATTTCTGTTTGAGTAGTGTTTACCTAAGAGGGGACTGAGCTGTGGTGCCTCAGATAGTAGAGAATCTGCCTGCAGTGCGGAAGACCTGGGTTCAATCCCTGGGTTGGGAAGATTCCCTGGAGAAGGAAATGGCAACCCATTCCAATATTCTTGCCTGGAGATTCCCACAGACAGAGGAGCCTGGCGGGTACAGTCCATGGGGTCACAAAGAGTAGGACATGACTGAGCAACTAACAAGATGGGACTAGTGGGTGGTTGTGGTAGGGTTATTGAAATTTTTAACATGGACAGTGTGTATATGTTTATACGTACATATGTGCTTTTAAAGACTTAGAGTATATAAAGTCTATAAGCAGGAATATCAATAATGATGATAATTGCTTAAACTATTATGAAATTAAAAGTATTCTAATACAAGCATATCTGATATTCAATGGGGATACAGTGTAGAGAAAATATTAACTGTAAACAGAAGAAAGGAAAGGTATTGTTCTAGTTACCAAACCCTTAGTTTCTTTATAAATTCTCACCTCTGGGTCTCTGCCTTGTTCCTCTGTTCCCCCATTTCTCTTTCAAAGGATTGCCTGTCATTCTGGCTCCTTTAAGATTGGAGCCATGGATTGCTCTCCCCTAAGACACTGACAAACAATTAGATAGGCTAACATAGAGAAAAAGGAGGTAGTCAAATCGGTAGAATTATAAATTAAAGAGGAGACACTGCAACTTGGCCTGGCTCCATAGCTGGATCTGTAGCTTGGATTCTGGCTCCAGGCTAGAAGTGGAGGTCCAACCATCCCACATGCATGCAAGATATTTCCAAATATAACCTCCAACCAGGACCTCAGACTTTTGGGACCCTTTAACATTCTGGCTTTGGCCATTTGTCAAGACATTTATCCTTCCCATGGACTGAAAACTCAGATACCACCACTTGCTCTAGAGGCTACCCTTCCCCTATCTGCTCAGTGGATTTCCTGTTTTCAAAGCCTGAAGATTGATCTACTCCTAATAGCTAGTCCCATCCCAGTGGATGGATTGATGATTGATTTCAGTACTATGGTACAGTGAAAAGCAGCATAGGTTTTGGGACAAACAGACCTGAGTTTGAATGGCAGGGTACTTTATGAGTCCTGTGACATTGGACTTCCTTTGTTTTCTATTTTTTCATATGTCATTGATTCTCTCAACAAATATTATTAAGTGCACTGCTAAGCGCTACAGTTTTCATGGTGAAACAGAAATATCATTTTCCTCCATGGAGCTCATGATCTAGTGCAAGATACAGAGAAGTGAACATTGAAAATATAAAATGCACTGTGATCATAGACGTTTGGGATATTCTTGCTACTGCTAAGTCACTTCAGTTGTGTCCGACTCTGTGTGACCCCATAGACAGCAGCCCACCAGGCTCCCCTGTCCCTGGGATTCTCCAGGCAAGAACACTGGAGTGGGATATTCTTAAGAATGCAGAAATGGGCAATTGAACTCAGACCTGAGATGGTCAGGAGAAAATGAAGACCCCGCTGAGAGCTAAAGACAGAGTAGGGATTAACTCTTAAGGGGGGATAATTAGGTTGAAGCAGGGAGAAGATGGTCTAGGTAGAGAGAATTACTTGAACGGTGATCTGGAGACAAAAAGAAGCACAGGTTTTTTAGGAACTGGTAGTCTATGGACCCCAGCATAAAGGCAGTGGGACTAACAAGCAGGGACCTAATCATCTAGGGCCATGCCAGCTACTTGAGGGGCTTAGACCAGGAAGCATTTGAAGGAATTTAAGTAAGGGAGAGGGTCAGGTTTTTCTCTTAGAAATATTTCTCTGGTTGCAATGTAGAGAATGTTTTGAAGGCACAAGACTAGAAACGATGAGAACACGTTATAAGAGGGTGCAGTGTTCTAGGCAAGAGATGATGGTGGTTTGAATTAGGAAAAAGGTGTGCCTGCTCAGTCAGCTCAGTCGTGTCTGCCTCTTTGCAGCCCCATGGACTGTAGCCCATCAGGCTCCTCTGTCTATAGGCTTTCCCAGGCAAGAATACTGGAGTGGGTTGCCATGTCTTCCTCCGGAGGATCTTCCCAACCTAGGGAATGAATCCAAGTCTCTTGTGTCTCCTGCATTTAAAAGTGGATTCTTTACCACTGGTGCCACCTGGGAAGCCCTTCAGAAAGAGGTAGTGAGAAGGAAAAAAGAGGGTGAATTCATGGAGTCAGAATCTGTAAGAACTCAGAGAAAGTGACATTTCCATTCTTAGAGCAGTCATACCTGTAGCAGGAAATAATGATCTTGCTAATTCTTGATTATGTTCAGGCACCTCTGCAGGCCCAAGGGTAACGAGTCTAAATGATCTGGAATTTTGAAAGACATAAATGCATTAGGTTGATTCAGTTCAGGACTCAGCACAGATATCAGAACTTTTATTGTAATTAGGTTATCAATAGTTGTATGTGCCACTGAGTATGAAATAAAAACTTGTGACATATTAAACAATATGTGAAGAAAGTGAAAGTGTTAGTCACCCAGGGTGTCCAACTCTTTACGACCTTACAGACTATAGCTTGCTAGGCTTCTCTGTCCATGGGATTTCCCCAAGTAAGAATACTGGAGTGGGTTGCCATTTCCTTCTCCAGGGCATCTTCTCGATTCAGGGATTAAACCTGGGTCTCCTGCATTATAGGTAGATTCATTACCCTCTGAGCCACCAGGAAAACCCATGTTAAACAATGGTGGAATACAAACTAATGGTCTACAAGACTGGCAAAAATTAAACAGTGGACATTTAGAATTAACACATTGTGAGCAAATACTTCTCTTATGATATCCCTTTGTTCTAATTAATGATCAGTTTCTTTCCTTAGAATCTTTTTTGATTAATTTGTATAAGGAACACTCCCCCGCCCCACATCAACTAGCAAACAGAGTGAAGTTACATTCTTTATGTGCCCAGCATGTACTGATATTCCTTAAAATGATGGATAATATTGTAAAAAATTTCTTTTCTTTAGGTTTTTGCCCACTGGAGGAATCTGTGATGTATAGAGTGGGATAGGTATTTTCTGGTGTTAATTTTTATCAGCACTCTTAAAGACAGATGGTGGCAAACTGCCTTTCCATTAGAGAGGAGTACATGATTATTTTTGCTTAAAATATTATTATTAAATAGTTTAAAGAATAAATTTTTTTGAGGCTCTGGGAGTGGAGTTAAGGTTCTTACCTTATGATTGATTAATCATGTGCATGAAGAAAGTGAATTAACTTTATATGCTGTAAAGAGTAGGACTAGTAACAATTTGTGGATCCTGAAGGGGCAGAGAGTGTTTATTTACAATGCTTCTAACAATCATGGTCTAAGGAGGATGTGACTTATGGGTTCCTTTTTATCTTATCCTTGTAATCTTCACTATTTAAACATTAAGTTATTCAACATGCATCATCACTGTATATTTGACTGTGAGATGTACTCTTCACAGGAGAGTTTGATCAAGGTGGTTGCTTCATTGACCAAGCAAGTTACCCTGGTTGAGAACTGTGACTGCTGGCCACTGTTCCATGTGCTTAGGATACATCAGTGGACAAAGGAGACTAAATTCTTCTGCTGAAGTGTAGGAAGACTGACAATAAGACACAATGGAGTTATTATCGTGTAGTGAAAAATAGACTGACTTTGCACGGCACCACGGAGCAGACCTTGAAACTAGCATGGGAGTTAAGGCGAGTCAAGTGCTCCAGTGGATGGCAGTATGAGTCAACAATCATAGCAGTCTGAGGCAATCTGAGTGGTGTAGTGGAGTAGCTGAGAAGTTGATAACATGGCATTTATAGTCTATACTATTTGAGTGCCTAACACATGCAAGAACCTGTGACATCCATTTTATATAGTTACACAGTTCCTTATTGAATCCAGACTCAAAAGGGTCAACTTAATCTCTTCTCTCTGCCTTTTTCTCCCCACCTTGAGAAGGTTTTCTGCAGTAATTCAGTTCTCATCTGTTCTTTTGCAGGTGCTTGCTGCTTTCTCTACCTGTACAGTTGTCTTTGTAGTTGCTTAATTGATGAAAGCAAAAATACTGCATTTACATTTTTCCTTTTTAATTCCATTATTTTTGAACTCCTTTGGGGAAAACTGAACCTTCACCTTCCATTTTAACTCTCCCTCATTCTTAGTACAGTGAATTCTTAAATGGCTGCTGACTTGTGGAATGAAACTAAACGAAGATCAAAAGAAGAGGGAGGAGAAAACTCTTCCCACTTATGTGCCCCCCCTTTTTTTAAACAGATGATACATTTGACTGAGGGCCTAGGTACCAGGTATAAGGTAACATGAACATAAATCGCTCCTCTGGCTTTGCAAAGTATGAGAGGCATTATTCCACTACATGTAACATCCTGTTATTATGAAACTATACATACATTATGTTACACCTTGTTTCAGTACAGTTCAGTTCACTCGCTCAGTCTGTGGAATGAAACTAAACGAAGATCAAAAGAAGAGGGAGGAGAAAACTCTTCCCACTTATGTGCCCCCCCTTTTTTTAAACAGATGATACATTTGACTGAGGGCCTAGGTACCAGGTATAAGGTAACATGAACATAAATCGCTCCTCTGGCTTTGCAAAGTATGAGAGGCATTATTCCACTACATGTAACATCCTGTTATTATGAAACTATACATACATTATGTTACACCTTGTTTCAGTACAGTTCAGTTCACTCGCTCAGTCGTGTCCGACTTTTTGCGACCCCATGAATCGCAGCACGCTAGGCCTCCCTGTCCATCACCAACTCCTGGAGTTCACTCAAACTCATGTCCATCGAGTCGGTGATGCCATCCAGCCATCTCATCCTCAGTCGTCTTCTTCTCCTCCTGCTCTCAACCCCTCCCAGCATCTGAGTCTTTTCCAGTGAGTCAACTCTTCGCATGAGGTGGCCAAAGTACTGGAGTTTCAGCTTTAGCATCATTCCTTCCAAAGAACACCCAGAACTGATCTCCCTTAGAATGGACTGGTTGGATCTCCTTGCAGTCCAAGGGACTCTCAAGAGTCTTCTCCAACACCACAGTTCAAATAGAAATCTGTCTGTTTCATTTATTATGGTGTTGGATAATAGCCTGGCAGTGTTTCACTCTGGGATAATGCCTTCAAAAATTTAAACATTAAATCACATAGATTTACTGAATAGCTGCATCATATATACTTAAGCTCATAAAAAGACATCATATTTCCTTCTTTCTATGTGACTTTCCATTGTTAATAATGGAAATAATCATCATCTTACCAATAGTTTATTCACCTTACTTTCAATACTTCCTGACCCAGTACATAGAGTAAAAATCACTGATGGGGAGAAAATTCTTTTCAAGCGTAAAAAGGACCAAAATGATGATGAAAGAGAAAGCATGTCTGACATAGTTCTTCCTTTTGCACACTATCTCAACTGATTGTCCTGTCCCCTTCATTTAACTACTTTTTAAAGTCTGTTTTCTTGGGTTGATTTAAGAAAGAGATAAGGTATTTCATTACCTATGGCTCCAGAAGTTTCTGGCTTCAGGTTAGTTCTTCATTCATTCATTCATTTTTCAAGCAAGCTATCTTCCTACTTTCAGGGGAGAAAAGGGCAGGGCACTGGAAGAGGGTTTTTTCCTCTTGTACTCTGAAGGCGAAACCAAGCAGGGCCCTGTGGGACACCCAAGAGCAAACCCCTCTCTGTCTCCTATCTCTTCATTAGTGAAAAAAGCTTTAGTCTCCTAGGCCTCTCTTGAGTTCCAAAGGACAAATTCAACCAGTTGATCATTTAATAAGAGGGAGAAATAGGAAAAAAGAGGCAATCCAACAAGGAAAGAGATGAAAAAGCAACAAGTCAAACTGTGGATAGGGTTGTAAGACCCCATTTCATCTTGAGGAAAACAGATAACAATGTCTGACATAAATTCTGAACTTGTTAATGTGGGAATTAGATCCCAGCCAAACAAAAACTGCTCACCTGAAACATGCAGGCCCTAGACTGATAGGAATTAGAAGACTGATGATCAAGATTCCTCAAACAGCACCCTGCTTCCTCACCACTAACCAATCATAAAATTCTTCATGAGCTAATCATGTATCCTACAACCTTCTGTCTTAACAATGTCTTAGAAAACCCCTGTCTGGAAGCCATTGAGGAGTTCAGGTCTTTTGAGCGTGAGCTGCCCATTCTCCTTGCTTGGCATACTGCAGTAAACACTGTACTTTTTTTCACCCAGTGTCAGTAGATTGGCTTTGCTGTATGTCAGATGAGCAGATCTGAGTTCAATTTGGAAACAAGGTCTCTTTATTTGTGTTATTTTTACTCCAAAGGGAAATTATTCTCTTTTCAATGTGATAAACATGAATTCTAAAATTCTCTACTCAACAGACAGCTTTGGGCATTCTATCCTATTTGAAAAAGTCCCCTGTGTTATTCCAGTTAGTTGATCCAAATTACAGAACAATGAATATAAACTTCCTATGACATTTCTGACAGTAGGTCCTAGGCTGCCCTTGTGTTGATGAGCCAAAAAGTGTCTCTGGAGTTTTTTTTCCAAAACTGTTTTTAGTTAATTTAAGAGAAAGAAAAACATTTAAAGCAATAAATATATGTTGACTGGGCATCATAGTATATGATCCTAAGTCACTTAAATATTTTTTCATCACTGTACATTGGGAATGACCACTCTGCACAACTCTATGGAAAGCTATAATATATTGATTAATCAAAGTAAACAAATCAGATGCTTTTCATCTACAATAAACAGTAGAGCCATGTGCTCACTCTCCTCTGTCCATCTGATGTGTGGTTCTTGTTAGTAGGTCCCTAGATGCAATAACTATCAGGCTGGTTCATGAGGAACAAATCTCATGAATAAGCAGACTCAAAGTAATTTTTCAAATGTTATTTAAAAATGTTTAGTTAACAAAAGGGATCCATTTGAAAATAAAACAGAAAAATGTTTTGGCTTAGACTAAACAAAGACTGACGAACTTGTAAATAAATGTTACCATTTCATTACATCTTGTCCTAAACACCCACCACCATTTTCTTCTTCATATGAATGACTACTTTGAAGATCAAATATCTTCTTTTAAAATTCAGATTGGACACTTTCTTTCCTACAATTCAGTATTTCAAAGGATGTGTATAGTATTATTTTCAGGGTAGAGTAAGGCAGGAACAAGGAACTGAAGCATTTTCTTGGGCATCATTTAGAAATAATCATAGTTATCTTCACCTCCATTTTTCACCTAGCTCTTCAGAAGCTACTGTTTATTTATTCATTGACAATAAGTGAATACAGATGCAGCCTGATGAGGCTGCCATAGCAAAATACCATAGACTGGGACTTAAACATAAAACAGTTATTTCTCACAATTCTAGAGAATGAAAAATCCAAGATCAAGGTACCAGCCTGTTAGAGTCCTGGTAAGAATCCTTTTCCTGGCTCACAGACAGCATTCTTCTTGTTGTACCCTCAAATGGTGGAGAGAAGAAAGAGAGGAGAGGGTAGCAGGAAACTGATGTCTCATCTTCTTATAAAGGCTCTAAATCCTAAGTGCGGGCGGCTGCGAGAGCCGGGCCGTGCACTAAGCGCGGGTGGCTTCTAGCCATCTCGCGCCCGAGGCCAGGGGCGGTGACCCTGAGGAGCCACCCCGAGCCCGAGGCCATGGCCTGTGGCCGGGAGGAGCAACCTGTGGAGCAGGGGCTGCACAGGGGCAGGAGGGCCTAAAGGAGCTATCTCACGTTGAAGGTCAGGAACAGCGGCAGTAAGGAGATACCCCTCGTCCAAGGTAAGGAGCAGTGGCTGTGCTTTGCTGGAGCAGCAGTGAAGAGACACCCCACACCCAAGGTAAGAGAAACCCAAGTAAGATGGTAGGTGTTGCAAGAAGGCATCAGAGGGCAGACACACTGCAACCATACTCACAGAAAACTAGTCAATCTAATCACACTAGGACCACAGCCTTGTCTAACTCAATGAAACCAAGCCATGCCTGCAGGGCAACCCAAG
>SJYX01003754.1:15171-105951 GCA_006410675.1 Oreotragus oreotragus | reverse complement strand
AGAAATGTTTTGATTTCCCTTTTGATTTCTTTAGTAACCTGTTGGTTATTTAGAAACAAATTGTTTACTCTCCACGTGCTTGTGTTTATTACAGTTTTTTTTTTTTCTTATAATTGATGTCTTCCCTGGTGGCTCAGAGGTTAAAGCATCTGCCTGGAATGCGGGAGACTCAGGTTCAATCCCTGGGTTGGGAAGATCCCCTGGAGAAGGAAATGGCAACCCACTCCAGTACTCTTGCCTGGAGAATCCCATGGAGGGAGGAGCCTGGTAGGCTATAGTCCACGGGGTCGCAAAGAGTCGGACATGACTGAGCGACTTCACACACCAGTATCATAGTGTCTCATTTTTTAAATTTTTTATTTATTTATTTTTTAATGACTCCAAGATGGCAGAGAAGGATGTGTGCTCATCTTCCCCTGTGAGAACTCCAAAATTACAATCCCCTGCTGAACAACCACTGACAGGAGAATGTTGGATCTCACCAAGAAAAGATACCCCATGTCCAAGGGCAAAGGAGAAACCCCAGCAAGATGGTAGGAGGGGCAAAATCACGTTTAGAATCAAACCTCATATGCTCCAGAGACGCGCGGAGGGCTCAAACAAACCTGGTGCACACCAGGACCCAGAGACCCCACAGAGGCTGAGCCAGAACTGCGCTTGAGTGTCTGCTTCAAAGGCACAGGTCAGCAGTGGCCTGCTGCAGGGGCAGGGGCTCCGGGTGCAGTGGACCTGGGTATGGCACAAGCCCTCTTGAAGGAGGTCGCCATTAACCGCACTATAGGGCTGCCAGAACTTACACAGAACTGGGGAAACGGATGCTTAGAGGGCACAACTAGAATCTTGTGTGCACCAGGACCCAGGAGAAAGGAGCAGTGACCCCACAAGAGACTGACCCAGACTTGCCTGTGAGTGTCCAGGAGTCTCCAGCGGAGGCGTGGGTTGGCCTGCTGCAGGGTTGGGGGCACTGAGTGTAGCAGTGCGTGTATAGGACCTTTTGAAGGAGGTCACCATTAACTTCACTACCTCTACCATAGTGTTTGGCCTCAGGTCAAATAACAGGGAGGGAACACAGCCCTGCCCTTCAACAGAAAATTGAATTAAAAATTTACTTAGCATGGCCCTGCCCATCAGAACAAGACCCTCAGTCTCTCCCATCAGGAAGCTTCCATAAGCCTCTTATCCTTCTCCACCAGTGGGCAGACAGACTGAAAACCACAATCACAGGAAACTAACCAATCTGATCACATGGACCACAGCTTTGTCTAACTCAAGGAAACTATGAGCCATGCCGTGTAGGGCCACCCAAGATGGACAGGTCATGGTGGAGATTTCTGCAAATGGTCCACTGGAGAAGGGAATGGCAAACCACTTCAGTATTTTTGCCTTGAGAACCCCATGAACAGTATGAAAAGACAAAAAGATAGGACACTGAAAGATGAACTCCCCAGGTCAGTAGGTGCCCAATATGCTACTGGAGATCAATGGAGAACTAACTCCAGAAAGAATGAAGAGATGGAGCCAGAACAAAAACAACACCCAGTTGTGGATGTGACTGGTGATGGAAGTAAAATCTGATGCTGTAAAGAGGAATATTGCATAGGAGGTTAGGTCCATGAATCAGGGCAAATTGGAAGTGGTCAAACAGGAGATGGAAAGCGTGAACATCGACATTTTAGGAATCAGCGAACTAAAATGGACTGGAATGGAATTTGACTCAGATGATCATATCTACTACTGTGGGCAAGAATCCCTTAGAAGAAATGAAGTAGCCATCATAGTCAGCAAAAGAGTGTGAAACGCAGTGCTTGGATGCACTCTCAAGAATGACAGAATGATCTCTGTTCATTTCCAAGGCAAACCATACAATATCACAGTAATCCAAGTCTATGCCCTGACAAATAATGCTGAAGAAGCTGAAGCTGAACGTTTCAATACATATAATATACAATAAAAATACTCTTTGGGATTCGTTTACATATTCTTAGGTATGCCCAGTGGCTGGCATATAACCAGTATACCACAAAAAATTAAAAAAGAATTCCTAACAACTTTAGATCACAATATGATAATTCTTTTCCTAAGATTGTCCTAGGATTTCCTACAGTAACAAATTTTACACTTTCACCCAAACAGAGCATCCCATTCTCCCTGCCTCTCTCACATGTGATGGATCTCTTCAAGAACAGAGTGAGAGTCAGATGTAAAAACAAATTTATGGGTACCAGGGGGGAAAGCGAGGGGAAGTAGGAGGGATAAACTGGGAGACTGGGACTGATATATACACTACTGTCTATAAAACAGAGGACTAATAAGAACCTACTGTATATAGTACAGGGAACTCAGGTCAGTACACTGTAATGACCTATATATTGGGAATAGAAACAGTGGCTGTATGTGTAACTGACTCACTGCTGTACAGCAGAAACTAATACAATNGCGAGGGGAAGTAGGAGGGATAAACTGGGAGACTGGGACTGATATACACACTACTATCTATAAAACAGAGGACTAATAAGAACCTACTGTATATAGTACAGGGAACTCAGGTCAGTACACTGTAATGACCTATATATTGGGAATAGAAACGGTGGCTGTATGTGTAACTGACTCACTGCTGTACAGCAGAAACTAATACAATGTTGTATATCAACTATACGCTAAGTTAAAAAATGAACTAAATTTAAAAAATGAATGAGGTGAGAGAGTGAAGACTGTTTGGGATCCTCTTCACCACTCCTGGGAGACAGTCTTTTATTTGTGAAGGAACTCTGAGGATATTCGTTGGTGGAAAGTGAAGTGAAAGTTGCTCAGCCATGTCTGACTCTTTGTGACCCCATGGACTATACAGTCCATGGAATTCTCCAGGCCAGAATACCAGAGTGGGGTAGCCTTTCCTATCTCCAGGGGACCTTCCCAACCCAGGGATTGAACCCAGGTCTCCCGCATTGCAGGCAGATTCTTTACCAGCTGAGCCACAAGGGAAGCCCAAGAATACTGGAGTGGGTAGCCTTTCCCTTTTCCAGGTGATCTTCCCGACCCAGGAATCGCATTGGGGTCTCCTGCATTGCGGGCAGATTCTTTACCAACTGAGGTATCAGGGAGGCCCTGTTGCTGGAAATCAATACCCTCTGACTGTTTAGGAGGGTTCGTGAGCTCTGGTCTTCTCAGCTTGTGTGAGAGGCACACACTGTGCCCTCCTTTGATCTCTAGTCTGGTCATCTTAGTCTTGGTGAATAATATAGAAACAATCCGAAGCTGAGAGTAAAAATATTTTGCTATAGGGATTGTGATATTTAAACATTGTTGGGGTAAAGTGAAAGAAGTTATTTTTTTTTTTCATATGAAGAAAACAGCAATTATGACTGGGTGCTATGATAAATTTTGAGTTTATAAATTTCTATTAAAAATAAAACCATACCTATCGGTTTCTCCTGTTTTCAGCACCCATGGCATTCATTGATTGGACTATGGAAATAATCTTACTTCCCTACTATTAATATTTCTGAATCCAGTGGGTTATTTTTGGCCTCAAGAAAGAAAAATCTATGCCATCTGGTACTCCACTATTAGCAAAAGGACTGATGTGAAAAGTAGATGTAATGAGCAAAGGTATGGCTTAGTTAAGTTGGCTAACTCTTGACTCAGCCTTTCTGTAATTCAAATCCTGATTTCATATTGCTAAGTATTTAAGTTGACCCCTTACTTAACCTAACTTCTCAGTTTTCTCATCTATAAAATGGAGCAATGGCAGTACCTATCCATTAAAACTGTTATGGTAACGTTTGAGAATTAAATGAGGTGATACATGTAAAACAAGGTCTAGCACATGATAAACATTCCATAAATATTGTTATACAAAGGAGTTCTAGAACCTCTGTAAACTTTTACCTGGGAATTAAGCTAACTCTGGATTACCGAGGAGCCCTTGTCATTTCCTTTTATTAATTGGGGAACATTACAGACTTTCTCATACTTCTTTAAGAAACCTAAATATTTATTTGGGGCTCTCTCTAAACTAACAGATTCTGCCCTAAGCCAGTGTATTAAGCAGGGAATATATCCAGAAGGTCTTCAAATTACTTTCCAAAAAAAACAAAAGTCTCTGGACATGCAGTACTATTTGAAGCAGCATTTAATCTCTGGGAAGATTGTGTTAGTTTGGAACTACAAGAGCTATCGAGGTATATATTTTGCGTCCAAGTGCCTCTGAGTGACCTCAGTGTACTCAGGCCCCATGTTATGAACTTGGTACATCAGATCACAGGTGAACTTGGGTGAGATCATATCCATTCATTCAAAGCACAGGGATGTTCCCTGTTCTGACAGCAGCAACACTTAACAATGATGAACCCAAGGCAGGGCAGTAAAGAAGTCAGGAAAGAGAAAGCTTGTGACAGAATTGCCCACAACAATAAGTTAACAATATAAATCACAATAAAAGATAGTCATTAAAACAGAAGAGTTCCCTTTAGATTTTCAGGCATCACTTAGAAGCATTGCCTCAGGTGACTAGTAGGTGGTGGAGGGGATGGCCATACTGTCCTCTGCTTTCCCTAGGACTGTCAGCACTGAGTGCATTCAGTGAGAGACAGAGCTGTCTTATCTCTGAGGCTGAAATCCTGGATGTTCTCAGGAGGACAATAATTGTGAAAAACAAGCTAGCAGCAAGTAAATATCTGGCTCCCTGGGGTAATTCCTCAAAGCCTACTGATGATGCAAGCTTACAGGATCCACTCTCCCCAAGCCAGCATCTGACACCAATACCTCTGGCAGAGAGAAGCCTGAATGTAACTTACAAGTGTAGGCCAAAAGGGCGGGTCAGGAAGGCTTGATGTGGTTTATCTCATAAGGGAAACAAGAGAGAGTTATGACCTCACCCTTAGCTTGGAGGCTTTACAGTGTTTTGGCAGATAGACATTGGCCTTGGGGTTAAGCTTGCAGAAAGCCCACGTCAACAGAGGGAAATTCTGTGGCCACCTGTGTACTTTGGCTGTAATAGTGTGTATGCAACAAGTGCATACAGAGGCCTGGGAAAAAAGCACAGGGAAGCAGAAGTTGGGGTGTTGTTGTTGTCATTGTCGTTGCTAAGTTGTGTCTGACTTTTTGCGACCCCTTGGACTATAGCCCCACTAGGCTCCTCTATCCATGGGATTTCCCAGGCAATACTGGAGTGGGTTGCCATTTCCTTCTCCAGGGGATCTTCCTGACCCAAGAAACAAACTGCATTTCTCCTCCATTGGCAGGTGGATTTTTTTTTTTTTTTTTTAACCACTGAACTAACTGGGAAACCAGAAGCTGGGGTAGGTGAGACTGAATAAGATGAGTTTTCTCATGAAAACCATGAGTACCACTTAGCAACACCATTCATGTGGCTTGGCTGACCTGCTCAGGTTCACTCCAGAGTCTGTTGTCATCTGGAAGGAAGGCTGTTGCCAACTGGCATGTGCTATGAAGGGATTCTGAGGTCAGAACTTACCTGGACAGGTGATCTAGGTAAAAAATGGGGAAAAGAATTTGAAGCATAATTGAGGATGGGTACCCAGGAGGACTGAAGGTCAAATTGAAAGTGAAACTGAAGATGTGTATTGAGCTTCTCAGATGGTTTTAGACTTGACACTGTGAACATAGAAGGGGCTTCTGATTTTAGTCCCTTCTAAAGTGGGAGATGTTTATGTGGCAAGTAGGGAAGGCAATGGCACCCCACCCCAGTACTCTTGCCTGGAAAATCCAATGGACGGAGTAGCCTGGTGGGCTGCAGTCCATGGGGTCGCTAACAGTCGGACAGACTGAGTGACTTCACTTTCACTTTTCTCTTTCATGCATTGGAGAAGGAAATGGCAACCCACTCCAGTATTCTTGCCTGGAGAATCCCAGGGACGGGGGAGCCTGGTGGGCTGCCGTCTATGGGGTCACACAGAGTCGGACACGACTGAAGTTACTTAGCAGCAGCAGCAGCAGGGGACTGAGAGACAGGAATGGAGGCTTAAACAAGATGTGCAGGCAACATCAACTCAGAAACCAAAATTTCTTATCTGTACATTCAAGAGTATTATTACAACTGACCTCAGTTAGGCAGTAACTTAAAGTGTGGATTAGAATTAACTACTCCCTTACCATTCGATTCAGCTATAGTTTGATGAAATGGAAAGGAAATTTGACTTTAAAAATATTTTCCACTAATGTAAAAAATCAAACTTGCCCAGCCATAATCACTCTAGTGTTGTTCTTGGGTAGTACAACAGGACTGTTCTGTAGTTCTTAACTTTTGACAGGTACGCAGATTATATTGCTTTTGGGTTAACCAATAATAATAATAATGCCATTCATTTGTAGAGTGCTTTACAGAGGATTAAAATGTTCTCACTTCCATGACCTCATTTTTTCCTAGTAAGACTGTGAACTATTATTATCAATCTGTTTTAATAGATGGGGCTTATTTTATGGGTGAGATCACTGGGCTAATAAATAATAGACATAGGACTAGAATCCAGTACTTCATTTTGATTACAATAAAGAAAATATATTGTTTTCTGAATTTTAAGACAACCTCATTACAATATCTTGGCTTGTCTTATATACTTATTTCAGTTGTTCCTTCTCTCCCTTTTTTTCCTGTACTTCAAAAAGATGTTTGTGAGAGAAAGTGAAAAAAGAACCTAAATATTATAATTTTTCAGTGAGGACAGATTATCAATCAGAATCCTCAGCCTGTAGTTCCTTTGCCTACTTCCTACAGAGCTGGAAATTTCTTAAGAGTCAAGTAGTGATTTAGAGTCCTTTGAAAGCATTTGGTTAACATTTAATTCACATTGTGATGTGTGACAGAGGCCAACATGATATTGTAGAGGAATTGTCCTCCAATAATTGCATTTTGTTCTATACTTCTAAATACTGCACAATTATAGTCTTTAATAATTGTTTAAAAAAACATTCACTGGTCAATATATTGTTATATACCAAGTGCTCACCTGAGGCTCTGAAAGAATGAATGAGCTTACACCAGTTCACGTCCATGGTTCACTGATCTGGGTTCCTGTACTTTTAATACTACTTTCACCAATATTATTATTAGTAGTAGTAGAATTAAAAGTGCAAGAGCCAATATAGGACTTCTCAGGCAGTGCTAGTGGTAAAGGATGCACCTGCCAGTGCAGGTCATGTAAGAGACTTGGCTTTGAACCCTGGGTTAAGAAGATCCCCTGGAGTGGGGCACAGCAACCCACTCCAGTATTCTTGCCTGGAGAATCCTTTGCACAAGGGAGCCTGGCAGGCTATAGTCCATGGGGTTGCAAAGACATGACTGAGGTGGCTTAGCACAGCACACACCAATATTGATTTCAGTTTATTATGTATCTTGAGGAGCAGCATTCACTTGAGACATGCAGCCACAGCCCACGGATTCTGAGCCATCAAGAGTTTGCTAGTATGGGAGGATGTGGATTCTCTCCCTGTGGCAGAGTACAGAATGAGCATGTAGGTGCACTGGGGGAAGGCCAGAAGTAAAAGCAATGACTTCACTGCATTTATCACAGTGGCATATCTGAGCACTGAGAAAATAACTTGAATCACATCTGAAGTAATTTCATTTAAAAAATTAGATATATGCTTTTAGGCCTGATACCAGACATAGAGAATTCTGAGAGGGCAGAGATGTCCCTGGAACTACAAATGGAAAAAGTGATTTCAAACTTTTGACATAAATGGCAATAGACGTAAGTTTGCATTTAGCTCATCTCAGTTAGCCTTCTTCATAGTGGCTATAACAAGATAAAAGAGATCAGGGATCTGGGGATATCTAGGGTTTCCCAGGTGGCTCTAGTGGTAAAGAACCCACCTGCCAAAGCGGGAGACATAAGAGACACAGGTCCAATCTATGGATCAAGAAGATCCCGAGGAGAAGTTACAGCAACCCACTCCACTATTCTTGCCTGGGAAGTCCCATGGACAGAGGAGCCTGGCAGGCTACAGTCCATAGGGTTGCAAAGAGTCAGATAAGACTGAGGCAACTTAGCATACGTGGGCATATCTGAAGCTGAATTTCAAGCTCTAGACTGCTTAGTCTTGCTGGACTGTTGGAGAAGGCAAGCTGCAAATGAATCACAGGTTGATTTCAGAACCACATACTAAAGATTCTTTGTCTCCCCAAATACATCTCTACTTTATTAAAACTTAGCATCCTTTTTCTTTCATTGGGATGTTTAATGGGAAGGCTGAATTTTATTATTTTCTTAATGTGTAGCTAACTTGGAGAATGGTAGCTAGTTATCACTTTTGAAGAAACTAGTTTATCTGAATGCTTTATAGATACCCACCTAATAGAATTAAGGAGCTTGAAGTTACATCTTGGGGAAGTTATTCTGGGAAAGTTGGAAGTTTTGAAGTGGGCCATCATTTGGAGGTAAGAAGAGAACAGGTTCTCAGAAAAAACTAAGAGTCATGAAAAGACAGGCAATCCATAGGTTCAAAAGGAGGGGGCAGGGGAATGATGCAGGATGAAGTGGTGTAGATGAGAGTGACGTTTGGGCAGATCAAAGGGGCTTTTGAGTACCTCGAATACCATGTTTTGGGTGGTACATCAAATTATGTTTGTCTAAAATGCTCCTTGGAAAAGTGAGCTCTGAATTCTGGAGAGAAAGACATAATAGGTAGCTACCACAGGTACAAATCAGCAGCTAAGGTCAGGAAAGAAGTTAAGGCATTCAAGAAACTCCTGAGGGATAAACATGAGTAACAGCAGCACTTACCAGGTGAGTAAAGGAAGCGGTGTCAGACACAGGGCATTTCCATGGCATGAAGACAACCAAAATCTACAGGCTTAAACAGGAGAAAGTGATAAGCAATGCTAGATACCATGAGGAACTTAAGATAATGGGTGAGAAGTATTATTTTTGATTTGAAAGTGAGATCCTATGGTTCTGCCAGATAAATTTCAGTGGAGTTTTGAGGGCAAAATCTGCAATCTGGTGGTGGTGGCGCTGCTGCTGCTAAGTCGCTTCAGTCGTGTCCTACTCTGTGCGACCCCATAGACAGCAGCCCACCAGGCTCCTCCATTCCTGGGATTCTCCAGGCAAGAACACCAGAGTGGGTTGCCAGTTCCTTCTCTCAATCTGGTGGTACATGTGTAAATAGTTAAGCGAGAAAAGAAAGGAGTGGAATATAAGGGTTTTGAGTATAGATTTAAAAACAAGAATGCCTAGATTTGAATCTCTGCTCTGCATTTGGTAGCTGTGTCCTTGGGCAAGTTATTAACCACTTTGAACTTCAAATTTCACATCTGGAAAATGGCAGTAGTCATGGTTATGAGAAATAACGTATTATTTTGTATGTAAAACAGAATTGTACCTGGCCTGTCGTTAAGTGTTGTGTGTAAAAATGTTAGCAGTTTTCATGATTACATTTTAAACCTGGAAAGTTGAGAAGTGTATTAGTTTTTAATCACCACACTTATTATCTCACAGTTCTGAAAGTCAGGAGGCCATCCTGGGATTCTCCAGGCAAGAACACCAGAGTGGGTTGCCAGTTCCTTCTCTCAATCTGGTGGTACATGTGTAAATAGTTAAGCGAGAAAAGAAAGGAGTGGAATATAAGGGTTTTGAGTATAGATTTAAAAACAAGAATGCCTAGATTTGAATCTCTGCTCTGCATTTGGTAGCTGTGTCCTTGGGCAAGTTATTAACCACTTTGAACTTCAAATTTCACATCTGGAAAATGGCAGTAGTCATGGTTATGAGAAATAACGTATTATTTTGTATGTAAAACAGAATTGTACCTGGCCTGTCGTTAAGTGTTGTGTGTAAAAATGTTAGCAGTTTTCATGATTACATTTTAAACCTGGAAAGTTGAGAAGTGTATTAGTTTTTAATCACCACACTTATTATCTCACAGTTCTGAAAGTCAGGAGGCCAAGTGGAGCTTGAATGAGCTTTCTACTCTATTTCTTTCAGTTGTGAATCAGGGCATTGGCTGGGTTGCATTTCCTTCTGGATGCTCTGGAGAAGGATCTACTTCTAAGGTCACTCAGGTTGTCAAATTGAAGTCCTTGTGGTTGAAGGACTAAGGTCCTTCTTGTCTTGTTGGCTATCAGGCAGGGGCCATTCTTAGCTCCTAGCTATGTGGTCTTCTCCATCTTCAGAGCCAGTAATAGAGAATTCATACATTAGATCTCTCTCACTTCAAATCCCTTTTTCATAGAAGAGCTTCCTTAATTTTAAAAGCTCATCTGATTAGGTCATGCCCACCAAGGATAATCTTCCTTTCTTAAAGTCAACTGTATAACATAAATGGATCCTAGGTCCACAGGTCTCTTCCATACACAGATGGGAGATTATACAAAAAGCTTGGGACATTAGAGATCATCTTAGAAATTCTGCCTGTCACAGTCCAGAAGTTTAAGTTTTGTGTGGGTTAGGTTGCTATGTTTGAAGGTTAAGGAGAAAATAACCGGTGGAGAAGGAGACATTAAAGACAATAGAAAACAAAGATGATTTTTTTTTCTAGTGTAATGGCTTGAAAAGAAATGGTTACCTATGGGACTGAGGACAGAGCTGGATGGGTTAACACTGGGGAGGAGCAGAGACATTTCTAAGACAGTAGAAAAGGTGGTTAGAACATATATTCACTATATTACTTGATGTTTAGCAAACAGCTTCAAAACTTGTGGCACATTTAAAAAAAAAAAATTCTTTTTCATGCAGCTGCAGGGTCCAGCTGGTTTTGGCCTGGCGCCCTCCTGCATCTGTGGCTCAGCTGGCCCAGTCACGTGTCTGCGTGTTGGCTCTCCTCCACACCTGTCTTGGTTTCTTCCTGGTAGTAGGAAAGGCAAGTCCTTCTCACAGTGACATAGTAGAGGCACATGAGCACAAACAAGACACACAGGCAGTGGCGCATTGCCACTTCTACCTTATTCTACTGCCCCCCATGGGTCACATGTCTAGCCCAGTATCAGAGAACAAGGGCACCACAGACGTGTGGAGGTGGAAGAACTGACCCCATCAATACGGCATACCAAAATGATGGGCAAGTTTGGAAGCAGAGCTGTTAGGTTGTAATGAAATTCACATCTAATGGCATCTAAGTGTCTGGTGATACAGGAAGATGATATAATTTGATTTTAAAACTTGAACATAAGGAGAAAAGCCACAGAGGGAAAAAAACCACTCAATATTTAGAGAAATAGTTTGTCTTCATTAAAGAAAGTATAAAGGGGATCGATGGTGAATCAAGTAAAATGGCTAGATCAGCATGCCATCTGATATTAGATAATGTGCTGGATATTTTCCCTCCAAATCCACATTCTGCTGCTGCTGCTGCTAAGTCGCTTCAGTCGTGTCTGACTCTGTGCGACCCCATAGACGGCAGCCCACCAGGCTCCCTTATCCCTGGGATTCTCCAGGCAAGAACACTGGAGTGGGTTGCCATTTCCTTCTCCAATACATGAAAGAGAAAAAGCAAAGTCAAGTCACTCAGTCGTGTCCGACTACTCGTGACCCCATGGACTGCAGCCTACCAGGCTCCCCCGTCCATGGGGTTTTCCAGGCAAGAGTACTGGAGTGGGGTGCCACTGCCTTCTCCAATCCACATTCTAATTTTGTTTATTCTTTGCCCCAGGAAGCTGCAGTGTATGGATTGTTCTGTTTTGGTCTCCGGGTTCTATTTAGGTTCAGCCAACAGGAAGCACTGGAGGTGATGAGCATGGGGGAGGGGAGTGATGTCAGGGGTTTATTCTCCGGGTTCCTTCCCTACAGGTTGAGTCTCTCCACAAAAGGTCACATGTAAAGCAGCCCTTTGTACATGTTACTAAGTCTAGGTTCTGGTAATTTCTCCTTCCTCTTGCCTTTTCAGGATTAGAAACAGTGAGGCTTCCCATTCTTGCTAGGTTTAAATTCCTACATTACATTTGGTTGGTTTCCTTACATCCCTTCCACACTTAGTAAAATTTTTTTATAACTCTCCTCAGTTTGTGTCATCTGGGCATTGGCTGGGTTGCATTTCTGGTTATTTTCTCCTTAACCTTAAAATGTGTCCCTCATTTCCTGCTGGGACTCTGACTAATGCAGTTAAGGACTTGGGATTTCATTTATTAGGCAACAAAAAAAGTGTCAGGAGAGGGTTGTAACCTAAACTGTGTTATAGGAAGACTAGAATGGAAAGTACATATAGACTGCTTTAGAGGAGGTATGAGACCATAAGGAGACTCTACAACCACCCCGGGAAAAGCTGCAGGCAAGGCTGTGGGAAGGAAAGGGGAAATAGGAGTAAAAGCAGTTGTGCATGCAGAATAGATCAGTGTCATGGTGTTTAGTAAGCATTTAGATGGTCAGAATGAAAGAGCATGATATTTCCAAAATTTCTAGCCTTGGGAACTAGGCGATCAGTAATATCATTAAGAGGAAGTAGGGATTACAAGAGAACAAAATGTTCTGTTTGACATTTAAAATTTTCCATGTGATGTTCAGTGTCCTGTTGACTTAACCAAAGTTGAGCTTGAGAGACAGATCAGGGCTGAGAGTAATTTGAAATTGTCCACATGGACTCAACAATCAAAGTCATTAAAATAGATAAGATTGACCAGAACTAGAATATACAGAAAGAAGACAGCAACAGAAAAAAATAAAATAATGACACCGACGTACTTCCCTGGCTGGCCAGTGGTCAAGGCTCTGTGCTTCCAATGCAGGGGGTGTGGGTTCGATCCCTGGCCCAGGAACTAAGATCCTACACTCCCTGTGGCATGTGCCCCCTCCCCCACAAAAAAAGAAAATAATGGCACTGAGGAATGAGAAGAATGAGAAGCCAGAGATAATAGGGTGCTTAAAACTTAGGTTCAGAAACAAGAGGATTTAGTTCTGGAGAGTCTCAAGAAGAAGGGTGTTGATGTTTTTAATGTAGTGTTACTTTTGAAGGGTTGTCATGGAAACCAGGACGCAGTGAGTGGAAGACTGATGAGAGGTGCAAAAGTAGGACCAGTGTCTAGACCACTCTTTCAGGATGTTTGATTTCTAAGGGCTCAAGACTATCCTGTGAAGGACTAGATAGAAAAAATTTTAGACCTTGTGGGCTACAAAGTCCTTGCTGAAACTATTCAACCTTGCCATGGTTGTGTGAAATAAGCCATAGAAAATCCATGAACCCACAGCCCAGCCTGTGTTTCTGTAACACTTCATGTACAAAGAGATAGAAGGTAGAATTTAGGCTACTGGTCATAGTTTATTGATCTCTGGATAAAGGTAAAAAGAATGTTCAGCAATTATAAAGGAAATACAGTAGCTATGAAGATAAATCAGTGTCTGGGGAAGAGTTTTATGATTTTATGTATAAGAGATGGTAATTAAGTTGAGTTACCAAAGAAGAATCTGATAGAAAGATGAAGGGCACATAGTACATGGTCTAGGCTTCATTTGGAAATATAGTTTCTAAGACTGGAGGGAAGGGAAGGAAGAGAGAAACTGATATACAGACTACTAACTTTATTTCAGCTTAGTATTTATTTCAGACCCTTTTTTTTTTTTTTTTGGATATACTTTTAAGGAAACTAAAGTTTTAGGGATAAGTGGATTTTGGGTGTTTTTGTTTTATTTTAAAGGCCAAGCATCCTAGCATGGATTTTGGTTTCTCTTAGGAAGATATGGATCTGGGGTGCCACTTATTTAAGGAAATTCTTAAGTACAAATATTTTTTTTCTTATTTTGTTTTTAGATTTATCATCTAAGCTGTCTCAACTGAGAGATCTTTTTATTTTAGTTTTGGGCTGTGCTGGGTCTTCGTTGCTCCACATGGGCGTTCTCTAGTTGCAGTGAGAGGGGGCTTCTCACTGGGGTGTCTTCTCCTGTTACAGAGCTCAGGCTGTAGGCACATGGGCTTCTGTAGTTGTGGGTACATGGGCTTATCACTCCATGGCATGTGGGATCGTCTCACACCAGGGATCGAACCCATCTGGCATGCAGCTTCTTAATCTCTGAATCACCAGGGAAGGCCCACAGATGAGAAATTTTTTGAGTAGGTAGTTTTTTCTTTGTAATATGCTTTCATACTTGGGGTAGATAAATGACAGAAACATATGGGAGCATTAGCAATTCATGTCCATAAAATTTCTAAATTGTTGCTGTTATTCTTGCTTCTTTGCTCATATTCTCTATGGATTTCATGTTATTCAATGAGTATATTCCTATACCAAAAAACCTAAGTCAATGGAACTTTGTGTTTAAATCTACTAGAGGAATAGTAATTTAAGGATTAATTCTTTACAAAATTCGCTTGTTGGGGGAGAGGAGGGAGGCTCAAGAAAGAGGTGATATATGTATAGTTATGGCTGAATTGCATTGTTGTACAGCAGAAACTAATGCAACATTGTAAAGCAATTCTCCTCCAATTAAAGTATTTAAAAGAGTAAAAAAGGAAATTCACTTGGAAAGTAAATCAGGCCCTCTAATTTACCTGTTTTGAATGCTTTCCCATCTACAGACATTTTTTGAATTGGATATTCTTCATTTGAGGCATACCTATCCACTCTTTTTGCTTTTTACTTTTTCTCTTTCCCATTATCAGTTGCATGTCTTAGGGTGAGGTTTAAGCAAAGAAGACATTTAAAAGGAGAAAATAACAAATGAACCCTTTCATATTAAGTTTTCTAGTTCGTGCTTAAAATAATTTTCAGCCTTAAATTTCAGACAACTAAACACTTCTGATAATCTGGGGTTGTTGGGAATTTGCCTCTAAACACAAATCTACAGTATATTACTTGGATCAGCAAATCAAGATTTGTTCTTTATCCCTTCATTCTCATGGGGCAAATTATACCACGTTCTAGGGAGAAAGCTGTCATAAAGAACTTTTTTTCTTTCAAAGTAATTTGCTAATGATTCTCTCTCTGTGTACCCACCACAATCAGTTAAGGTCAGTATGGCATACATTTATTTGGGTGAAGCACAGTTTAACTTCCACTTATATAATGAAATGGTTTTCATATGTTGAGACATTTCTTTTCTTATTTATTACTTTCTAAAACAAATCTTCATAACTTAAGACACAGTCTTTGGTCAAAGCTTAAGCTCTGATTCAGGAATATGAACTTTGTTCATTTTGTGCTGGGTCTGTTAATAAATCCAAAAACCATGTCTTGGGATCTCTTTTCTCTTATATGGCACATGGAATTCAACTTAGAGTAGAAACAAAGAAACCATCTGTTGCAAATTCTAAACAAACCAAAAGTCAAAACAAAGCAGATGAAGCATTTTGGGTTGGAGTATACACATCCTTCACATATATGAGATAATGTAGCATGCAAAGTTACATGGAGGTTAATTCATGGACATGTGACAGGTTGGAACCTGCAAGGCTTACTTTAAATGTAGGGTTAAAAGGCATGTTTACAGATCCAAATGTATGTAGGAGATAATATACAGCCAGCTGTGTCCAAACCATTTGCAATGAAAAGAAATACAATTTTAAAAAGTATGTAACCCCCCAATGAGAGGTGGTTTAGAACAATGAGAAACAATTTGTGTGTGTGTGTGAGAGAGACGGTGATGGACAGGGAGGCCTGGTGTGCTGCGATTCATGGGGTCGCAAAGAGTCAGACACGACTGAGTGACTGAACTGAACTGAACTGAGAGAGAGGGAGGGAGGGAGTTTGCATTGGGATAATTGCAAAACGCTTCATATTAACCCTGGGACCTTGGACAGGAGATAATACTTTGAGGCTTCATTTCTCTGTCAACATGAAAAGTATCTTTCCTAGTTAGCTGTATTATAGGTCAAAATGTGATGATGTGTTTGACAAATCATAAAGATATATATATATATATATTCACCCAGTAGCATTTGTAGAACATCTGTGAAGCACTGTGCTAGTATTAACAGACTTAGTATAAACAAATGTAAATAATATATCTGCCTTCTAAAAATTTACGATTTTATATGGTCTATGTATATGGAAATAAACATGTAAAAAGCAACCTACTGCAAATGTGTGTGAAAAGGATACAATTAACCAAGGAGGCATTAAGTGATCATTCAGTTGTAGAAGACAGGAAAGAATTTCTAAAAAATCTGAGTAGGTGTTGTTACCAGACAGAAGGAAATGAAGGTGGTGTTGATAGAGATTCTTCTATAAGAATAATCTTATTAAAAAAGGTGCATATGCATGAAATGACATAGTTCATTAGAAGAAGTACAAAACTGCACATATAGGTTTTCTGTTCTTGACTAATTTGTATCAGATACAAAACTAAGCCATGTCGTGTGGGGCCACCCAAGATGATGGGTCATGGTGGAGAGGTCTGACAGAATGTGATCCACTGGAGAAGGGAATGGCAAACCACTTCAGTATTCTTGCCTCAAGAACCCCATGAACAGTATGAAAAGGCAAATAGATAGGATACCAAAAGAGAATCTCCCCAGGTCAGTAGGTGCCCAGTGAAAAGATCCTGATGCTGGGAAAGACTGAGGGTTGGAGGAGAAGGGGACGACAGAGGATGAGATGGTGGGATGGCATCACTGACTCAATGGACATGGGTTTGGGTGAACTCCGGGAGTTGGTGATGGACTGGGAGGCCTGGCGTGCTGAGGTTCATGGGGTTGCAAAGAGTCGGGCACGACTGAGTGAGTGAACTGAACTGAATAAACAGGTGAAAAGAGAAAGTGTTAGTTACTCAGGCATGTCCGACTCTCTGAGATCCCATGGACTGTACCCTTCAGGCTCCTCTGTCCATACCATTTTCGAGCAAAAATACTGGAGTGGGTAGCTGTTCTTCTCCAAGGGGTCCTCCTGATCCAGGGATTGAATCCAGGGCTCCTACATTGCAGGCAGATTCTTTACTGTCTGAGCCACTGGGAAAGCTCCCATAAATAGATTTAGTAATAATATTAAGGAAAAAAATTTGTGGGTAATTAATTCTTTATGAGTACACATAGAGTATACTGATATTAAGTTAACTTCTCTGGATATATTCTGAATGGCAACCAATAGTGTAAAGAGTGAGATTTGGAATAAATTTCATGATATGGTAAGAAGTTATGGGTAGGGTCTCTTAAGACTGCTTTGATGGATAATTTTGAGCTTTGATGTAATGCTCAAAATTCTCCAAGCCAGGCTTCAGCAATATGTGAACCAAGAAATTCCAGATGTTCAAGCTGGTTTTAGAAAAGGCAGAGGAACCAGAAAAGCAAGAGAGTTCCAGAAAAACATCTATTTCTGCTTTATTGCTTTATTTCTGCTTTATTGACCTGCCTCTTGAGAAACCTGTATGCAGGTCAGGAAGCAACAGTTNATATGTGAACCAAGAAATTCCAGATGTTCAAGCTGGTTTTAGAAAAGGCAGAGGAACCAGAAAAGCAAGAGAGTTCCAGAAAAACATCTATTTCTGCTTTATTGCTTTATTTCTGCTTTATTGACCTGCCTCTTGAGAAATCTGTATGCAGATCAGGAAGCAACAGTTAGAACTGGACATGGAACAACAGACTGGTTCCAAATAGGAAAAGGAGTACGTCAAGGCTGTATATTGTCTCCCTGCTTATTTAACTTATATGCAGAGTACATCATGAGAAATGCTGGGCTGGAAGAAGTACAAGCTGGAATCAAGACTGCCGGGAGAAATGTCAATAACGTCAGATATGCAGATGACAACACCCTTATGGCAGAAAGTGAAAAGGAACTAAAAAGCCTCTTGATGAAAGTGAAAGACGAGAGTGAAAAGGTTGGCTTAAAGCTCAACATTCAGAAAACTAAGATCATGGCATCTGGTCCCATCACTTCATGAGAAATAGATGGGGAAACAGTGGAAACAGCCAGTGGCTGACTTTATTTTTGGGGGCTCCAAAATCACTGCAGATGGTGACTGCAGCCATGAAATTAAAAGACACTTACTCCTTGGAAGGAAAGTTATGACCAACCTAGATAGTATATTCAAAAGCAGAGACATTACTTTGCCAACAAAGGTCCATCTAGTCAAAGCTATGGTTTTTCCAGTGGTCATGTATGGATGTGAGAGTTGGACTATAAATAAAGCTGAGCACCTAAAAATTGATGTTTTTGAACTGTGGTGTTGGAGAAGACTCTGGGGAGTCCCTTGGACTGCAAGGAGATTCAACCAGTACATCCTAAAGGAAATCAGTCCTGGGTGTTCATTGGAAGGACAGATGTTGAAGCTGAAGCTCCAACACTTTGGCCACCTGATGCAAAGAGCTGATTCTTTTGAAAAGACTCTGATGCTGGGCAAGATTGAGGGTGGGAGGAAAAGGGGATGACAGAGGATGAGATGGTTGGATGGCATCACTAACTCAATGAACATGGGTTTGAGTGGACTCTGGGAGTTGGTGATGGACAGGGATGCCTGGCGTGCTGTGGTTCATGGGGTTGCAAAGAGTCGGACAGGACTGAGTGACTGAATTGAGCTAAACTAAAATTATTTTTAAGGTATTAATTTTCCTTAGAATATATATGTGAAAGGGCTTCCCTGGTGGCTCGGATGGTAAAGAATCCGCCTGAAATGTGGGAGACATGGGTTTGGTCCTTAGGTTGTGAAGATCCCCTGGAGGAGGGTATGGCAGCCCACTCCAGTATTCCTACCTGGAGAATCCCATCAACAGAGTTAGTCTGGCTACATTCTATGGGGTTGCAAAGAGTCAGATGCAACTGAGCAACTAAGAACACAGCACATCTATGTGAAAAACTATGGATTTTTCAGAAAAAATACTTAAATTACCAAAAATGAATTTCAACTACTAAGAAGAATGCTTTCTCCTTGTGTGGCTGCTCATGGTAGCTCCCATGAAACAGTTCAAATATAATGTCTTTACTTGATGTCTGAAAAAAGTCCCATGAAATCTTGCTAAACTGCATCATGTATCTAACAGGTGGCAGACGTTTTACTTAAAATCCCTGCCTGTGTTAACTGTTTATTTCCCATTCTACTAATTTTCTCCCCCAAGTCTCAGAGGATTCTATATATTAAACCAGAGTCCATTTCTCAAAGAAACAAGACCATCTTGTCTACCATCTGTGTTTGTGATCTTCTTTTCCAGAAAAATATTCATTCCAATTTGTCCCCCGAGTTTTGAATATTCCCTAAGAATTCTCCATTCCCTCCTTATGATCACATATCCACCTACTTATGCTTCCATTCTATTACTGCTAGTTCTCTCAGCTCATTCTTTGTGTTTCTTTCCCATGGCTTTCTACTTGTTTGGGTCACTTTGTCATGTGTCCAATTTTCATCTAACTTGGACTTTAGTCACTTAGAATTGAGTCACTAAGTTATGTCCTTTCCTTAAATATCATATTGAAAACAGAACCATCATTAGAAAAACTAATTGAGAGAGGAAATGTGTCATTTTCTTAACTGGTAAGGTCAAGTTCTCACTAAGGATTTAGTCTTTCAAATTTTATTACTTTATTTTGTTAGCCTTTTGGAGATAAAGATAGAGGTAAAGTACCTCAAAAATGAGGATTTTGTTAAGTGGTAATTACAGTTTCTCTAATTATATTAAGATCTATTTCTAATGTTCTTTGGAAATTAATTTTTGAAAATTATTTTAGAACTTTGATTATGTTTTATATATACATATATATGTGTATGTATGTATGTATGTATGTATGTATAATTTTGATATATTTGCCACACTGAACTTCTTGTAAATCACAGAAATTTGTTCAGATTGGCTTAAACATTTTTTTTTTAATTGAGGGGAGAGGCAAAGATTTATTCAAGAGAACGACCTCATCAGACTCAAGAAAGACCATCTGTTTCACAAGGGATTGGCATTAGGAACTGGAGGCTGTCAAGAATCAAAGTTACTTTCTCTGTGACATTATTTATAACTGCTCTTCTCTACTTTTTTTTTTGGCCTCAATTTCTTTTACCCTTCAGTCAGTCTGGGTTTTATAATTGTCTGTGTACATTACAGAAAATGTCTGCTCCAGCCTTTCATGACTTCCCATGCCAGGAGTACAGAGCTAATTATGTTATTCTGTGAAAAATTCCAATGATAAAATATTGTAGATAATCTAGAATTTAGGTATAAAAGAAAAGAGGAGGCTTCATGAGAGACACCACTTCACATCTGTTAAATGGCTGTCATCAAAAGACAAGGATAACAAATGCTGAGCATGTGAAGAAAAAGGAACATTGCTGGTGTGAATGTAAATTGGTACAGCTACCATGGAGAATAAAATTGAGGTTCCTAAAAAATTAAAAATAGAACTACCATATGATACAGCAATTTCATTCCTGAGAATATATTTGGGGGAAATAAAATTTCTGTCCCAAATATCTGCACCTCTAAGTTCACTGCACCATTATTTATAGTACCCAAGACATACGATCCTAAGTGTTTATCAATGGATGAATGGTTAAAGAAAATGTGATATACATCTATTCATAAAAAGAAGGAAGTCCTGCTACACAGGGGGCCCTTGAGGCAATTATGCCTAGTCAAAAAAGTCATACAGAAAAGCAAGTACTGTATGATCTTATTTACATGTGAAATCTAAAATCTACATCATAAACAGAGCTCAGATGTGTGGTTGAAGGAAGTAGTAGAATTTGGTGAAGGTGATCAAAAGGTACAATCTTCCATGTATAAGAAATACGTTCTGGGAGTATAATGTCCAATATGGCAATAGTTAACACTACTGTATTGTGGGGCTTCCCTGGTGGCTCAGAGGTTAAAGCATCTGCCTCCAATGCGGGAAACTTGGGTTCAGTCTCTGGGTTGGGAAGATCCCCTGGAGAAGGAAATGGCAACCCATCCAGTATTCTTGCCTGGAGAATCCCATGGACGGAGGAGCCTGGTAGGCTACAGTCCACGGGGTCACAANAAGCATCTGCCTCCAATGCGGGAAACTTGGGTTCAGTCTCTGGGTTGGGAAGATCCCCTGGAGAAGGAAATGGCAACCCATCCAGTATTCTTGCCTGGAGAATCCCATGGACGGAGGAGCCTGGTAGGCTACAGTCCACGGGGTCACAAAGAGTTGGACATGACTGAGCGACTTCACCTTACCTTACTGTATTGTATCCGTGAAAGTTTCTAGTTCTGATTCAAGATGGAAACGTAGAAAAATCCTGAACTTACATCCTCTCACAGACAGACTGAATCTATAGCTATGTATGGAACAGTATCTTCTGAAGGAACCTAAGAATTGTCATGGAACCCCTTCACACTGGGCAGTTGAGAGGGAAACCACATACAGTGGCTAGGCAAGACTAGGACACAGCCGTAAACCCAACTCCTGATGCAGTAACCCACAACCTAGAAGAAACTCAAAATCAGAGCTTTTCCCCAAGAAGTGAGGGCTACCTCACAGTAGCCACCACTGCTTTTAAACTGGCACTTAAGGATGAGCCTTTAACACATCTGCTTTAAAGATCAATGGAACTGCTCATGAGAACTGCAGAACTGTGCAAATGGAGAACTCTTTAAAGGACTTGTTTGTAGACTCACCCACCCCAGGGCCCTGCTAGAAACAGCCCTTCGAAAAGTGCCCAGACCTTACGGAAAAGAGACTCATTTGTTAATTTTAAGGTGTTGAGTGGCAGAGGCCTGCTGGGATAATCTCTGCGATGGAAGCTGGTGGGCACCATCATCCTGATCTCCCTCTCCCTTCCTGAAGCTGGCAGTACTTTTGTTTCCCTCTCTGGCAGATACTATTTTTGTTTAGTTCCAGTCAGCAGGTATCATCTTCTATACTTTCCCTCTGACTTACTAAGCTGATGCATGCTGCCTTATTCTTTCTCTCTTTCATTTATTTTTCTTCTGTTCTTTTTCAGTGTATGTAGGGAAAAGAAAACTCCCCTGTACTGCTGGTGGCATAAAATATTAATAAACAAATTTAAATTAAATAGCATTGGGAGATCAGAAGGGGGAGCTTTCATGCTCTGTGATAAGACAATCTTCTCTTCTCCTGACCAGGACTCAGCCAACGATAAGCCATGAACTCTTTATTTAGTATAACTCTCCCAACATTCTATTCCTTTCTATAAAAATTCTTTGCTTCCTTTGGCATGTGAGGATGTGCATGTAGCTGGCCATGATTGCAGACCCTGAATTACAAGTCTCTGCTGATTCCCAGTCAACCCTTCTTTGTTGGATAAATATCTGGCAATCTATTTGTTTCAGATCAACACTGGGAATGTAAATTGGTACAGCCACCACTGAAAACAGTATGGAGTTTCCTCAAAAAATTAAAAACATAGCTACTACATGATTCAGCAATTCCACTGTTGGGTATCTACCTGAAGAAAATGAAAACACTTCTTTAAAAAGATATATGCACCTCAATGTTCATCTAGCATTATTTACAATAGACAAGATATGGACAAAACCCAAAGTGTCCACCAATGGAGGAATTGATAAAGATGTAATATATACACACACACATGCACACAAACACACATAAAATGGAGTATTACTCAGCCATAAAAAGAATGAAATATTGCCTTTCACAGCAACATGGGTGGATCTAGAGATGATCATATTGAGTGAAGTCAATCAGAGAGAGAAAAATATGTGTATCACTTTATACGTGGAATCTTAAAAAAAAATACAGATAAACTTATTTTAAATAAGAAACAAAGCAAAATTATAGTTATCAAAGGGGAAAGGGGGGAGGGATAAATTAGGAATCTGGGAATAACACATATATACTACTATATATAAAATAGATAAGCAACAAGGACCTAATGTATAACACAGGGAACTATACTCAATATTTTGTAACAACTTATATGGGAAAAGAATCTGAAAAAGAATATATACAAAATATGTATAAATGAATCACTTTTCTATACACCAGAACTAACACAGCATTGTAAATTAACCATACTTCAATTAACATTCCCAGAAACAAAAGTCCATAACCAGATGGCATCACTGGTAAGTTCCACCAAACACTCAGTGAAGAATATATATCAATCCATCTCTAACTCTTCCAAAAAACTGAAAAGAAGAAACACTTCCAAACTCACCTTACCAGGCCAGCATTACCTTTATATCAAAACCAGATAGGCCTCCACAACAAAAAGAAATTACAGACCAATATCCCTGATGAACATAGATGCAAAAATCCTCTATAAAATACTACCAAACTGAATTCAACAATACATTAAGAAGATCATAAAACATGATCAAGTGAGATTTACTCCAGGGATGTAAGAATGGTTCAACATCTCCAAATCAGTCAATGTGATACACCACATTATCAAAATGAAAGCAAAAAGTTTAAGATTATTTCAATAGATGAAGAAAAAGATTTTGACAAAGTTCAACATCTATCTGTAATAAAAACTCTCAACAAAGTGAGTATTGACTGAATGTACTTCAACATAGTAAAAGCCAGATATGATAATCCCACAGATAACACATACTCAATGGTGAAAAATTGTTCCAGAACAAGACAAAAATGTCCACTCTTATCACTTTTATCCAACACACTTTTGAAAGTCCTAGCCCTGTCTCTTATACACATCTGTANACTGAATGTACTTCAACATAGTAAAAGCCAGATATGATAATCCCACAGATAACACATACTCAATGGTGAAAAATTGTTCCAGAACAAGACAAAAATGTCCACTCTTATCACTTTTATCCAACACACTTTTGAAAGTCCTAGCCAGAGCAACTGGGCAAGAAAAAGAAAAAAAAAAAAGGCATCCAAATTGGAAAGGAATAAGTAAAACTGTCATTATTTTTAGATGACAAGATATTATCATGTCAGATAATATCTGATATTATTATCATGTCATGACAGTATGTCAGATAATATCTGATATTATATCATGATAATATAATGCCTGATAATTATCTATTTGATGGATAAGAGTCTATCAAAAACTGTTAGAACTTATAAATGAATTCAGCAAAATTACAGGATACAATCTCAATACCCAGAAATCTGTCACATTTCTATACACTAATAACAAACTATCAGAGAGAGAAATTAAGAAAAAAAAATTTTAATTACAACAAAAGAATAGCATAATAGAAGTGATTTAATCAAGGAGGTAAAAATGACCTCCATACTGAAAACTGTAAGACATTAATGATGGAAATTAAAGAATACATAAATGGAAAGATATTTCATGCTTATGAATTGGGATGATTCATATTGTTCAAATGCCTGTACTAACCAAAGCAATCTACTGATAGAATCAATAAAAATCTCCACCAAAATTCCAATGGCATTTTTCACAGAAATAGGACAACCCAAAAACTTGTATGGAAATACAAAAGATCCCCAATAGCCAAAGCAATCTTGAGAAAGAACAACAAGGCTGGAGGTATCACATTCCCTGATTTCTGACTGAATTACAAAGCTACGGTAACCAAAACATTATGGCATTTGCATAAAGATAGATAAAAGAAACAGAATAGAGAGCTCAGAAAGAAACACATGAATATATTGCCAATTAACTTATGGCAAAGGAGGCAAGAATATACAATGGAGAAAGGGTGGGTTATTCCACAAGTAGAGAAACTGGACAACCATATACAGAAGAATGATACTGGTAACTTAATTAACTAAAAGTGGATTAAAGGTTTGAATTTAAGGCCTGAAACCATAAAACTTTTAGAAGAAAACATAAGCAGTAAGTTTGTTAGAATCATAAGCTGTAATTTTTGATGATTATATATATATATTTTGGAGGGGGATCTGGCATCAAAAGCAAGGGTAACAAAAACAAAAATGAACAATTGAGACTACATCAAACCAAACTTTTCTTCACAGCAAAGCAAATCATCAACAAAATGAAAAGGCAATCTACTTAATGGGAGAAAATATTTGCAAAGCATTTATCTGGTAAGTGGTTGATATCCAAAATATATAAAGAACTCATAGGACTTAATAGTAAAACAAAACAATTCTCTGCCTCCACAATCCAATTAAAAATGAACAGAGTGTCTGAGGGGACATTTTTGCACACAGATGTAACTGTACATGAATCACCAATCATCAGGGAAATGCAAATCAAAACCATAATGAGATAGCACCACACAACTGTGAAAATGGCTAGCATCAAAGAGACAAGAGGTAACGAGAGCTGGGGAGGATGTGGAGTAAGGAAACTCTTGAGCTTTATTGGTGGAAATGTGAACTGATACAGCCACTAAGGAAAACAGTATAGAAGCACCTCAAAAAATTAAAAAAACAGGAGGATCATATGATCCAGCAGCTCTATTTTTGAGTATTTTTCTGAAAAAATGAAAACACTAACTTGAAAAGATATCTATAACACCTCCCTCCATGTTCATTGTAGCTTTATTTACAATAGCCCAGCCATGGAAGCAACTTGTGTCCATAGAGGGATGAACAGATTTAAAAAAAAAATGTAGGGTGTTTGTATATATGTATACACATGTAATATAATATTATCAAATATTCCATTTGATATTTGGAATATCAAAAAAAGACAATCCTATCATGACAATGTGAATGGACCTTGAGGGCATTATGCTAAGTGAAAAAGTCCGTTTCCACTCAGTCGTGTCCAACTCTTTGCGACCCCATGGACTGTAGCCTGCCAGGCTCCTCTATCCATGGGATTCTCCAGGCAAGAATACTGGAGTGGGTTGCCATTTCCTTCTCCAGGGGATCTTCCCAACCCAGGGATTGAACCCGGGTCTCCCACATTGTAGGCAGATGCTTTACCGTCTGAGCCACCAGGGAAAAAGTCTGATAAAGAAAGACAAATATACAATCTCAATATGTGGAGTAAAAAAAAACCAAAAAACAAAAACCCTAACAGTCAACAAGCTCATAGTCACAGAGAAGAAACTGGTGGTTTCTAGAAGCAGGGGGTGCTTCCCAGGTAATGCTTGTGATAAAGAACCCACCTGCCAATGTAGGAGAATATGAGAGATGTGAGTTAGATCCTTGAGTTGGGAAAATGCCCTGGAGGAGGGCATGGCAACCCACTCCAGTATTCTTGCATATAGCCTGACAGGCTACAGTCCATGGGGTTGCAAAGAGTTGGACATGACTGAAGTGACTTAGCAATCAGGCACAAGAGGCAAGGCAGTGTGGTATGGGTGAAATGAGTAAAGGAAGTGTGAAGGTACAAACTTCCAGTTATAAAATAATAAAGTCTTGGGTATGTAATTTGCAGCATGGTGACTGATAGGGCCTAGATAGCGGCTCATAGTAGAAATGGCTCATTATGTTGACCCGCAAACAAAGAATAAAATCACAGTGATCCTTGAGACTGATCAAATTGCCCAAACAACATTCTGTTTTCTCACTGGTGCCTACCTTCTCAAGACCACCAGATTCCAGACCTCTAGTTATGTGATGGCAGGACTCAACTACAGGCTAAAAATTAACCATCTCTTCAGAGAACTTGAAAAACCTGTATGCAGGTCAGGAAGCAACAGTTAGAACTGGACATGGAACAACNCTGATGCTGGGAAAGATTGAGAGCAGGAGGAGAAGGGGATGACAGAGGATGAGATGGTTGGATGGCCATCACAGTCTCAATGGACAAGAGTTTGGGTGGGCTCTGGGAGTTGGTGTTGGACAGGGAGGCCTGGCGTGCTGCAGCTCCTAGGGTCACAAAGAGTCGGACACGACTCAGTGAACTGAACTCAGAGATCTTTTCATTGGTGGGTACAAGAGGGACCCCTGTCAGTAGGGAGGACACTGGTTCTCCTTAAGGGCCAGTCACCCTCACATTTCCCTCTAATAAATGTCTTTTTTTACCTGACTGACTGGCTTGCTCTCTTTTACTCTGCACTTGCCTTCCAGTGACAATACTATGTTGCCTGTGAAAGGAGGTAGATCTTAAAACTTCTCATCACAAGAAAAAAAATTCCCTAACTATGTATTGTGACAGATGTTAACTAGATTTACTTTGGTGATCATTTCACAATATATAAATATAAAAAAATTAAAGTATAGGGGTGTAAAAAGAAATCATCTAATGTTACACTGCTAGTTAATATAGAAACTAGAAACTGGAAGTAGAACCTAGGTTACTTTCTGTGTTCCCTAAAGTTTCATCTTCACTCAGCTGATTTTCAGTACCAACTTGAATACTTGAAGGTGATATCATTAACCTAGGCAGGTGAAAGTGAAAGTCACTCAGTTGTGTCCAACTCTTTGTGACCCAATGGACTACACAGTTCAGTTCAGTCGCTCAGTCGTGTCCGACTCTTTGCGACCCCATGAATCGCAGCACGCCAGGNGATGTTAACTAGATTTACTTTGGTGATCATTTCACAATATATAAATATAAAAAAATTAAAGTATAGGGGTGTAAAAAGAAATCATCTAATGTTACACTGCTAGTTAATATAGAAACTAGAAACTGGAAGTAGAACCTAGGTTACTTTCTGTGTTCCCTAAAGTTTCATCTTCACTCAGCTGATTTTCAGTACCAACTTGAATACTTGAAGGTGATATCATTAACCTAGGCAGGTGAAAGTGAAAGTCACTCAGTTGTGTCCAACTCTTTGTGACCCAATGGACTACACAGTTCAGTTCAGTCGCTCAGTCGTGTCCGACTCTTTGCGACCCCATGAATCGCAGCACGCCAGGCCTCCCTATCCATCACCATCTCCTGGAGTTCACCCAGACTCACGTCCATCGAGTCCGTGATGCCATCCAGCCATCTCATCCTCGGTCGTCCCCTTCTACACAGTCAATGGAATTCTCCAGGCCAGAATAGTGGAGTGGGTAGCCTTTCCCTTCTCCAAGGCATCTTCGAAACCCAGGGATCGCACCCAAGTCTCCCGCATCGCAGAAGATCCTTTACCAGCTGAGCCATAAGGGAAGCCCAATGTAGGCAGGTGGCCTCCATGTTTTGTCTGTAGCTTTCTGTAGACATACTCTTGAGGGGTCTTGGTTCATTGCTGATCAGAGATGGGAACTACAGGACAGACACAGTTATGTTGTCTGGCCCTTTTCATAATCAGAGTAGTAGAACATTGTATTGGAGAGGGCAATGGCACCCCACTCCAGTACTCCTGCCTGGAAAATCCCATGGACGGAGGAGCCTGGAAGGTTGCAGTCCATGGGGTTGCTGAGGGTCGGACACGACTGAGCAACTTCACTTTCACCTTTCACTTTCATGCATTGGAGAAGGAAATGGCAATCCACTCCAGTGTTCTTGCCTGGAGAATCCCAGGGACAGGGGAGCCTGGTGGGCTGCAGTCTATGGGGTCACACAGAGTCGGACACAACTGAAGTGACTTAGCAGCAGCAGCAGCAGCAGCAGCACACTGTACTAGGAAGGAGGATGCAGCCCCACTGGAGAGGGCCACTACATTTTTCTCCAGAGTGGGACCTCAGAGTCCATTGATTTCATGTTCTAGTAGTCAGAATAAGAAGATCCTGTGGCCAGGATCTTCTCCCTGCCATGGCCATGCTGACCCTGCATTTTCCGAATCCCTCTACTTAATACTTAGCAGTCTAGCAGGGAGATCTTTTCCAATGATGGAACAATGTTTAGCATTGTTTCTGGGAAATTTCTAACTTGACTTGATGCTATCTCTATTTCTTGTTTCAGATTCAAAGCTCAGTTCAGTTCAGTCGCTCAGTCATGTCCGACTCTTTGTGACCCCATGAATCGCAGCACGCCAGGCCCAGGCCTGATCAAAATATCAGAATACTTGCTAGACTGGCTGTTGTTCCTTTTGTATGCAGATTTAAGACACTCTTCAATTCCCTCAGCCTCCATAGTAAGAGGCCCAACCCCAATATGGGTGGGGCCCAGGGCAAAATCACAAGGGGAGCTCCAGTCTCTGAATGCCTAAATAGTAAGAAGCAATAAATCAAATCAAACAAACTGTAAAGTAAAACATGTTCTGTCTTCCTACTTTGATACATTTATCTAATGAAATTTTAAAACACGTCTATAGCATCGTAACGAGTCAGACGTGACTGAAGTGACTTAGCATGCACAAAGCTGATTTTTATATGACTGCAAATCAATAAAATATCAAAGACACAAATATAATTATGGAGGGCCTGTTTGGTTGATGGTATGGCAAAGTGTAGTTTTCCCTAGTGGTTCAGATGGTAAAGAATCTGCCTGCAGTGCAGGAAACCTGGGTTCAATCCCTAGGTCAGGAAGATGCCCTGGAGAAGGGAAGGGCAACCCACTCCAGTATATTCTTGCCTGGAGAATTTTATGGACAGAGGAGCATAGCAGGCTATAGACCATGGGATTGCAAAGAGTTGGACATGACTGAGTGACTTTCACACACATTGCAATATCCAGATAAGTAACAAAATAAAGATATACATCATTTACTTATTTTAAAAAGTTGCTAAGAGAGTAGATCTTATGAAGTGATGGATGTTAATCAGACTTACTGAGGTAATCATTTTGTAGTATATACTTATATTAAATCATTGTGTTGTATATCTGAGGCTTATATAATACTATATGCCAATTATATCTCAAAAAAACTAGAAACTACATTTTTTTAAAAAGGCTACTGAATTTCAAAGATGGTAAATCCAAAAGAGGAAGAGTAAATGTAGCATAATAAATACATTAAAATTGTAAACTTTTCTTTCCAGATAAATGCAAACCAATAAATAATTCAGAGGCCCAAATATCTACTAGATTGCTGAAATTTTCCTCAAATAAGCTATGCAAAATAAAATTCTTGGTAATGCCTGAAGTGTACACAAAATATTTTTCACAAAGACATTTTCAAACATTGTAAATCATCTCTTCTGAAATGCTCCAACTTTAAGTCTTATAACTACATTAAGATCATTGCCTTGGAATTTAACTCTTTGTTGAAAGGCAGCATTATAGGGCTTAATATAGACTGTCTAGGTTCAAAATATTAATATGTTGAATATATTAAAATGTAATATTTTAATCACTGGCCAAATCAACATTTCTCTTGGATGAAAGTGTTTGTTTCCAAGGTTTTTGTTTGCTTTGTTTTCTCTTCTCAACATTTCAATGGTTGTTATGGTGAAAAATAATTTTCTGTTTTAGCTAATGTCATCAGTCTAAACTGTTATAATAAGATTCAAAGTAAAGGAGCAAAATTAATTTGACTGGATCTTGGTGAGAGTTTTAACTTTGATTTCAACAAAGTTGATTTTTCAAAAGTGAATCAATTTTGTTGAAGGTAAGACAGAAGAAATAAAAAGAACAAAAGCAAGAAACTTGATTAACCTTTATACTGATAACCTATTACTAAAAATGCAAGAGTTTTCTACATACGTTGACTTTCTAAAATTCAGTTAAATTTAATTTGAACTTTTTGACAAAATTATATAACCTCTCTCCAAATGTATTAGGCATTTTAATTGTTGAAAAAGGAATTTTCAGGAAATATATAATTTATACCTGTCTCTTATACACATNAAAATGCAAGAGTTTTCTACATACGTTGACTTTCTAAAATTCAGTTAAATTTAATTTGAACTTTTTGACAAAATTATATAACCTCTCTCCAAATGTATTAGGCATTTTAATTGTTGAAAAAGGAATTTTCAGGAAATATATAATTTATACAAATATTTATGCATCACTTATTTATATATTATTTTATATATAATATTGAATGAAATGAAAAGACAAAGTCTCATTTTTTGAGTTCCTTAGTATATTTATTGTATTTTGTGCTGACTACTTTCATTTTGGTGTTTCACACTGATATTATTTTTTATACCAAAGTTCTATATTTTTAAAAATTATTTGAGTAGGTTTTATTATTTTCTAGTTAGTCAAATGGTATAACAACACAGTTTCAGTTTTATCTTACTCAGGATTAATTAGACTTCAATTTATCCTGTATAATCAAGCTTCAAAATTTTAGCTTCTATTTAATGTTCAAAATTGGCAATGTTATATTTTTTTACCATGTCTTTCTTACGGTAGTTAAAATTTTGCATGTGCTTTGCTTAATTGCTCAGTCATATTTGACTCTTTGCGACCCCATGGACTGTAGCCCACCAGGCTCCTCTGTCCATCAGGATTCTCCAGGCAAGAATACCAGGATGGGTTGTCATGCCCTCCTCCAGGAAAAGTTTGCATACTTATGCTTATTTAAGAAATACACGTATTTTTTAAAATCTATCTCCCAGAATAATGGAAATAAAAACAAAAATAAACAAATGGGACCTACCTAAACTCAGCAAAGGAAACAATAAACAAAATTAAAAGACAACCTATGGACTGGGAAAAAATATTTGCAAATGATGTGGCCAATAAGGGATTAGTCTCCAAAATTTACAAACAGCTTATGATACTTAACAGTCTTAGAACAAACAGTTCACTCAAAAATGGGCAGAAGACCTGAATTGACATTTCTCCAAAGAGGACATACAGATGGCTAATAGGCACATGAAGAGATGTTCAACATCTATAGTTATTAGAGAAATGCAAATGAAAACTACAGTAGGATATCACCTCACACAGGTCAGAATGGTTATCATCAAAAAAATCCGCCAAAAACAAATGCTTAAGAGGGTATGGAGAGAAGGGAACCCTCCTACACTCTTGGTGGAAATGTAAACTGGTACAGTCACCATGAGAAAAGTATGGAGGTTCCTTTAAAAATTAAAAATAGAGCTACTATATGACCCTGCAATACCACTCCTGGGCATATATCTGGAAAAAAACATGATCCAAAAGGATACATGCACCCCAGTGTTCATTGCAGCACTATTTACAATGGCTAAGACATGGAAGTAACCTAAATGTCCATTGACAGAGGACTGGATAAAGATGATATGGTACAGATATACGGTGGGATATTGCTCAGCCATTAAAGAAAATGAAATAATGCCATTTGCAGCAACATGAATGGACTCAGAGAGTGTCATTAAGTTAGACAGAAAAGGAGAAATATCATATTATTTCCTTTATATGTGGAACCTAAAAAGAAATAATACAAATGAACTTATGAAACAGAAAGAGACTCACAGACTTAGAAAACAACCTTATGTTTGCTAGGGGGAAGGGATAGTTAGGGAGTTTGGGAAGGTCACATACACGCTGCTATATTCAAAATGGGTGATCAACAGTGATCTATTTTGTAGCACATGGAGCTCTATCTAATGTTATGTGCAAGCCTGGATGGGAGGGGGATTAGGGGAAGAATGGATACATGTATATGTATGGCTGTTAACCTGAAACTACCACAGCATTGTTAATTGGCTATATCCTAATATAAAATGAGACTAAAAAAATAAAATACACAGTAAATTTAAAAAACCACAAAGATATGTGTTGCATCTACTATGAACAAGACACTTTTCTAGGTATTTTAAGAACTCTGCAGATTAATTAGACATGGATCCTGCTGTCAAAGTATACACAGCATTTAGGGAAAATAAGATTTGTACCAATAAAATTAATGCAAATGGACAATGAAATGTAACATAAAATGTAAGGTGACATCAGAACAGAGAGGATTTCAATTCACCTGGAAGCATAAAACAATGTCTTGATGATGAGACAAGTAGGATTTCTAGTTGCATAAGTGGAATGGGCAAAGCAGAATAGGCAAAAGAATTTCATGGAATTCTCCGGGGTGGGGGGGGGGGGGGGTCCACAAAGATATGTGTTGCATCTACTATGAACAAGACACTTTTCTAGGTATTTTAAGAACTCTGCAGATTAATTAGACATGGATCCTGCTGTCAAAGTATACACAGCATTTAGGGAAAATAAGATTTGTACCAATAAAATTAATGCAAATGGACAATGAAATGTAACATAAAATGTAAGGTGACATCAGAACAGAGAGGATTTCAATTCACCTGGAAGCATAAAACAATGTCTTGATGATGAGACAAGTAGGATTTCTAGTTGCATAAGTGGAATGGGCAAAGCAGAATAGGCAAAAGAATTTCATGGAATTCTCCGGGGTGGGGGGGGGGGGTGGAGAATGGAAAAATTCTTCAAGCAAATATGGGAAGATGAGGTAGGACACTGGATTCAATTAATACAATGATGTGCTAGAGTTGGCTGGTATTGGCTTGAGAGAGCCGTTGAATTTTTGAAAATTTTATTAAACAGCTGACATCATTTTTGTGGCTTAAACTCAGCCATGATGGAGGGAGTATTTACACCATGGAAATTGTCAAGTGCTACAAGTCAGGGCTAGAACTGGTTCATCCAGAAAGCTGGTTGTTAAGCATTTGCCAACATACTGCTAGATCCATCTGGCCTTGAATACCAGATGTTCAACATTACTCATTTTATGTTATTAGGTATTGATACAGCTTTTACTATTTTGAAGGAGACTCTTTTAGAAAGAAAATACTTAATTAGACATAAGCAAGAGTTAAATTCAAAAAGTTGGTTGAAAATAAGAACATTATATTAGGTGAGATAAAAGTCATAAAGTGTCTTCTATTGCACTAAACACAAAATTGAAAAGAGGTTAAGACTGGTGGTGTGGCATGCATCGACATGATAGATCTAAGGAGCATATGACAAGTTTCAACCATTTGTAAAGAGCAGTAGTTATTGTGGTACATGAACAGCTTGTCATAAAAGCCTATAGGTCTGCCAACACATAGTTCACATTGCTGCTAGTCTTGGGGGAGAGGGAATGAGCTACTGTTAGTTGCTTCTTCTGAAAGAATTGCCTGCATGGTGTGCTTTATGACTAGAGAAGGCAGAGGGCAAGCTTCTGTATGATGAATTGCTCTCTCTTCTCATTGACTAGAGCCTCATACTTAAAACAGCACAGATTGCAAGACTAGAGCCTGAAGGAATCCCTAGAAGCAAAGCGCTGTGTTCTGTAGGTCATTTCTTGTTCCTCCTGGCTGATGAGAAGGAGTGCTTTATTAATTCTTTTCATCAGGAATGAGCTTGTTTACCAGAGAAAGAATATTCATTCTATGAATAGCTTAGTTTGACTGACATTCCAATAACCATAAAAGAAGTGTGAAAAATTCCCTGAAGTCTTAATATCTGCCTTAGGTGTTCAGGCCTTCAGGAAGCAAAAAGATCAAAACAAGATTTGCTATCACAACTTTGGAATCCAGGGTAAAGTTTTTTGCTCTGCACCGTAGCTGGGCTTCAGGGCGTATGTGAACACCCCAGAAGCACAGGCCAAGGTTTGTTGTGTGTGTCCATGTATTTTTTCTGAAAAAAGATTCAGAGTTTTTCTCAGATTCTCAACTGGATCTCTGCTGTCCAAACTGCTTACTGCCTGTCCAATCTATCAATTTTCTGCCACCTCTCAAGGATTAATCACTGCTTTGGCTGTTCTTAGACATACTTGAATGTTTTCTAGGAGACAAGAGGAAAATTCATGTCTTTTGTCAAATAGAGGAATGACTTATTCCCAAAGGTTTTCTCTTTTTCAAGAAACTAGTCATGAGAAACCCTTTTAAATGTTCTGAAGCATGACATATATTCTATCTTTTGATGCTTATGAGATAAGTGAATAGGTATTATCACTTCTATTATCCTGAATTGAGAACTAGAGAATTAGGGCTCAGGAATCTTAATCAGAATTGGACATTGCCTTGGAAATTTTAAAAAATATGACACAATTACTCCAAAATATTCAGCTTTAATTGATCTAGAGTAGTCTCAATATCTGCATATTGTAAGAGGTTCTCCAAGTGATTCTAGTGTGCAGTCCAGTTTGGGAACCACTGTGGTGGGTCAATTGCTTTAAGAATGGAATTTGTGTTTGATGTGAATATGAGATTGTTATAGCTTCTACTATAACATTCTGTGATTTAGACAACTAAATAATAGAAGTTACTGTATGAAGTTAGTAAGACAGGCAATGTTATTGATAGAAACAAAATTTTTAAAAACATTTTCAAAGTAATGGATACCTCTAAAGAGGAATTTTTGGACAAAAGAACTATAGAGAAATGAAAGACATCATAAAGAAAAGGGAGAGATGAGAATTATTTAAAAAAACTATCACTAATTTCATAAAGTTTAAGACTTTAAACATTTTAAGATGAGGTCAGCACAACATAAAATTCATATGAATGGTAATTACCGAAAACAGCAATTTCATTTAAAAATTTAAGAATAAACATGATAATCTCTGATTTTATTTATACTAAGACTTTTATTAATATCTTTCTGGGTGCTAGATACTTTTGTATTCTTACATATATCCTAAGCTTTGCTCTAAACACCTAGGGCTTCCCAAGTGGCACTAGTGGTCAAAAAATGTGCCTGCCAATGCAGGAGATATTTAAGAGAAATGGGTTCTATCCCCAGGTCAGGTAGATCCTCCGAGGAGGGCATGGCAACCCACTCCAGTATTCTTGCCTGGAAAGTGCCATGGACAGAGGTGCCTGGCAGGTTACAGTCCATGGGGTCACAAAGAGTCAGACATAACTGAAGTGACTTAGCAGACATACATATACGGTTAGGCTACTCAGAAATGATCTGGTCCTCATGGGTCTTCCCTTCAAAGTTTGTTAACAAGAGCCAGAATAGCATTTAGTCTAGACCAAACTGGAAAATTCTTCAAACATGGGAATACCAGACCACCTGACCTGCCTCTTGAGAAATCTGTATGCAGGTCAGGAAGCAACAGTTAGAACTGGACATGGAACAACAGACTGGTTCCAAATAGGAAAAGGAGTACGTCAAGGCTGTATATTGTCACCCTGCTTATTTAACTTCTATGCAGAGTACATCATGAGAAACGCTGGGCTGGAAGAAACACAAGCTGGAATCAAGATTGCCGGGAGAAATATCAATAAGCTCAGGTATGCAGATGACACCACTCTTATGGCAGAAAGTGAAGAGGAACTAAAAAGCCTCTTGATGAAAGTGAAAGAGGAGAGTGAAAAAGTTGGCTTAAAGCTCAACATTCAAAAAATGAAGATCATGGCATCTGGTCTCATCACTCCCTGGGAAATAGACGGGGAACAGTGGAAACAGTGTCAGACTTTATTTTGGGGGGGGCTCCAAAATCACTGCAGATGGCGACTGCAGCCATGAAATTAAAAGACACTTACTCCTTGGAAGAAAAGTTATGACCAACCTAGATAGCATATTCAAAAGCAGAGACATTAGTTTGCCAACAAAGGTCCACCTAGTCAAGGCTATGATTTTTCCAGTAGTCATGTATGGATGTGAGAGTTGGACTGTGAAGAAAGCTGAGCACCAAAGAATTGATGCTTTTGAACTGTGGTGTTGGAGAAGACTCTTAAGAGTCCCTTGGACTGCAAGGAGATCCAACCAGCCCATTCTAAAGGAGATCGGTCCTGGGTGTTCTTTGGAAGGAATGATGCTAAAGCTGAAACTCCAGTACTTTGGCCACCTCATGTGAAGAGTTGACTCATTGGAGAAGACCTTGATGCTGGGAGGGATTGGGGGCAGGAGGAGAAGGGGATGACAGAGAATGAGATGGCTGGATGGCATCACCAACTCGATGGACATGAGTTTGAGTGAACTCCGGGAGTTGGTGATGGACAAGGAGGCCTGGCGTGCTGCGATTCATGGGGTCACAAAGAGTCGGACAAGACTGAGCGACTGAACTGAACTGAAGATTCTTTAGAGTAGAGGCTCAATCTTTTCATCCTAAATTCATAATCTACTACTGCTCAACTGTAATCAATCATTCGAGCTTTATTAACTTTATAATGTCTCAAAGGATTCCAACTGTGATTTTCCCATTCCTGGAAACTGTTCTTCCTGTTCTCATTTTGGAGCTATTGTTCTTGCTATTCTATACAGTAGAGAGTGCCCACGACACAATGCTGGCTATGAATGGTAGGCATCTGCCTTTCTCCTACCGCCTCATCTGTTTTGACACATGTTGAAATCACCCCACATTTCAATATCCTTCAGGAAATTTACTTTAGTGCTTTCAACTGGAAAAAAATCTCTATCACTTCTTTTTCCCCATAAATCTTCTGATATGATATTGATCAAAATTTATATTACACTAAAATTGGCTAACATTGATTAAAGTTTTTGACAAACATTTAACTCCTGCTATATTTTCCTGGCAAATAGAAGGGAAAAAGGTAGAAGTAGAGACAGATTTCCTCTTCTTGGGCTCTAAAATCACTGTGGATGATGACTGCAGTCTTGAAATCAGAAGACGATTGGTTCTTGGCAGGAAACTATGACAAACCTAGACAGTGTGTTGAAAGGCAGAAACATTGCTTTGCTGACAAAGGTCTGTATGGTTTTCCCAGTGGTCATGTACCGATGTGAGAGCTGGACCGTAAAGAAGGCAGAATGTCAAAGAACTGATGCCTTTGAGTTGTGCTGGAGAAGGCTCCTGAAATTCCCTTGGACAGTAAGGCGATCAAATCAGTCAGTCTTAAGGGAAAGCAACCCTGAATAGTTATTGAAAGGACCGATACTGAAGCTGAAGCTCAAGCTCCAGTACTTTGATTATCTGATGTGAACAGCTGACTCATTGGAGAAGTCCCTGATGCTGGGAAAGATAGAGGGCAGAAGGAGAAGAGGGCATCAGAGGATGAGATGGCTGGATGGCATCACCGATGCAATGGACATGAACTTGGGCAAACTTCAGGAGATGGTGAGAGAAAGGGAGGCCTGGCATGCTACAGTCCATGGGGTTGCAAAGAGTAGGACGTGACTGGGTAACTGAACAACAACAATATGCATAAGACTTTTTTTTTTTTTTTTTACCTACTAAGCTCAACTATAATTTTTGTGTCCCTTGGGACATAGCAAAATGCCAAAGAAAGCATATGTTTAATGTGTGATTAGAAAGGGAGGCCTGGCATGCTACAGTCCATGGGGTTGCAAAGAGTAGGACGTGACTGGGTAACTGAACAACAACAATATGCATAAGACTTTTTTTTTTTTTTTTTACCTACTAAGCTCAACTATAATTTTTGTGTCCCTTGGGACATAGCAAAATGCCAAAGAAAGCATATGTTTAATGTGTGATTTGGTTGCAACCTGGCATTAGCTGGCTATATGAACTCTGACTTGGTTCTGACTGACTTTTCTTGTATTAATCAGGAGCATTATTAATCATATTTAAATGAATAAATCTCAGCATATTCTCATCAAGAAGCATACTCCACTAACTATGTAAAAAGCAGATTGATCACAGATGAATACCTGTATTTTGAAACTTTTGCTTTTGTACCTTTTCATCAGTTCACATTTGAAACCAGTTTGATTTTTGGTCACCTTGACTTAATACCCACGTTCTGATTCTCCCGATCTTCAGTCACATGAAACACTTGTTGCATCCTAATTTTATTGCTCTGGAGGACAACTCTTCCCTCCGGGTCCCTTAGGACCCTTACTTCTCTACTCTCTAAAGATACATAGTCTACATTTTCAGTTATCGTGACTTATATACTACTGTGACTTATATACTATTTTTAGTTGTCTAGGTACTATACAATCAGACAGAATTTTAATGTTAATTACTGATGATACGGCACAGACACAGCAAAGTCTGCTGTAATCTGAAACAAGAACTTCACTTCAAAAATATTGGCAAAATACAGACTCAGAAGAAAGATGGGAGTTAACCTGGAGCTAAGCAGGGGAATGCATAACATCACTGCTTACTGCTTTGATTCCTTAGGGCATTTCACAGTGAATCATTGAAACATTTCCCGTTTGTTGTGGTCTTGTGACATTTGGGAGAGAAATAGGCTTGCGAGTTTCCTATTTAAGAGTTTACCCTCTAATTTTATAAGTATGATTTCTCCATGAATTTTATAAGGAAATCTAAAGTAGGGCTATTTGAGAAGAAAACACTTGGAAATAAGACACTTTGAAAATAGCATCTTTGTTTTGGGGAAGCCATGCTGAAGAAAATAGCTGCAACATGACTTTGGAAGAAAATATTTTAGTATTTTGTAAATAATTAAGTAATTTGTAGCAAAAGAGAGCTGCAACAACAACAACAACAAACATTTTTAAGAGTCAAAAACTAAGATCTGAATGAATCACAAGCTGGACTCACTCAAAGAAAAGAGCTCTGAAAATGGTAGCAATGAGAGTAAATTATATAAAGTTACTTTAAAAATATGTATATCCCTTTAAGGATAATCGATTGAATAAATTGTATTAGTGTATTGTGGCACTCATAAAAGATATAGTAATAAACTGTGTGACAACAAGCACAGAAGTCAAAAGGGGAACAGTGAAAGAATGCTATTATAAGGTTCTTATGTTATATATGAATCAGTATAATATCCCTTGAAGGTACACTGTGATAAGTTAAAAATTTATATCATAAATTCTAAAGCAACCATTGAAATTACAAAGAATATAGCTACTTGGAACAAAAGAGAGATTCAATAAAATCATTAAAAAGAAAATCCTCAATCAATCCTAAAGGAAGTGAAAAATAGGAAAAATTAACAGATGGGACAATAAGAAAACAAATAGTGAAAGGATATATTTAAACTTATCAAGGGGAATGACAGAGGATGAGATGGTTGGATACATCACTGACGCGATGGACATAAGTTTGAGTAGCTCTGGGAGATGGTGATGGATAGGAAAGCCTGGTGTGCTGCAGTCTATGGGTTGAAAATGACTGAGCGGCTGAACTGAACTAAACTCAATAATTTCAGTAAAAGTAAAAGGCCTAAAAATCCCAATTAAAGGCAAAAAAGAAATGGATAAAAAGGCAAAACTCAATTATATACAGTCTATCATGATTTCTTTAAATATCATGATCAAAGTAGATTAAAAGTGAAAAATGGAAAAATGTTTATCCTGTTAACACTAATAAAAAGAAAGCTGGAGTGGCTATATTAATGTCAGACAAAGAAGACTCAGAGCATAAAAATAATGCAAGGAATAAGATCACTATATAACAATGATAAAGAGAGTAAATTCTTTAGGAGGGCATAATAATCCTAAATATTTATGTGCCTAATAACAGAATTTCAAAATATAGAAAGCCATAGTTGACAGAAGAGCAAGGAGACATAGGCAAATTCACAATTTCATTCAGGGATTTGATTCTTTTCCTTTATTTTCATGGAATAAAGAGACAAAAGGAAATCTGTAAGACTACAGAGTCTTAATGATATTATCAAGCAGGTCAGCCTAATTGACACTTATAGAGCACTCCATGCCAAAAAAAAAATCAGTGTAAACCTTCTTTTCAAGGGTCATAAGTCAAGATTCAATAGGTTTAAAGGATTAAAGACATAAAAGCATATGTTGTCAGACCACAATTAGATATCAATAATAAAAAAAAATTTCTAAAAATCTTTGAATATTTGGAAATTTAAAACAGTTTTCAAAAAAGTGTGTGTCAGTGAAAAAGACAGTGGAAACTAGAAAGTGTTATTAACTGAATGAAAATGAAAATGCAGTGTGTCATACCTTGTGGAATTCAGTTAAAGCAATACTAAATGGGAAATTTATGGTACTATCTACCTATATTAGAAAGAATAAAGAATACAAATCAATGATCTCAGGTTTAATTTTAAGAAAATAGAAGAATAAAAGAAAATAAAACTGATTTAAGTACTGTTTATGCTATGAAATAAAAGAATGAAAAAATTAAAACGTGTGTGTATATTGGTTACTCAGTCATGTCCAACTCTTTGAACACCATGGACTATAGCCTGCCAGGCTCCTCTGTCCATNTGATCTCAGGTTTAATTTTAAGAAAATAGAAGAATAAAAGAAAATAAAACTGATTTAAGTACTGTTTATGCTATGAAATAAAAGAATGAAAAAATTAAAACGTGTGTGTATATTGGTTACTCAGTCATGTCCAACTCTTTGAACACCATGGACTATAGCCTGCCAGGCTCCTCTGTCCATGAGATTCTCCAGGCAAGAATACTGGAGTGGGTTGCCATTCCTTCACCAGGAGATCTTCCTGACCCAGGGATGAGAGGCTGATTGTATGAGATGAGGAAAGTTAAATTTTTACCAGGATCATCAGGAAAATTAGAGTGAAGATACAAATTACCAGTATCAAGATGAGAGAAATGACATCCCCACAGAATTTATCAATGTTAAAAGTGTTATAAAGGAGTATTATCTTAAAAGTATGTTAATAAATTTAACAAATTGCAGGAAATAAATAAATATCTGGAAAGACAAAACCAAAAAGTTTACTCAAGAAGAAATAGATAACTTGAATAGTCCCAAAGTGAGTAAAGTAACTGAATTTAGTCCATGGGGTTGCAAAGAATCAGATATGATTTAGTGACTGAAAAATAGCAGCAGAGTTGAATTTGAAGTTAAAATACTTCCCACACAGGAAACTCCTGACCCAGATGGCTTCACTATGGATCCTGTCAGACATGTAAGGAAGAAATAATACCAGTAGTATAAATATCCTTCCAGAAGTTTTTTAAAAAAGAGAAAGTTTCCCAATACATTCCACAATTTATTCTGACATTGAAACTAGACAAAGACATTACAAGGAAAAAATTGCATATCAATATTCCTCATGGATAAAACAAATGTTAAGAATATTTTAATCAAATTCAACAAGTTGTAACACTGATAATACATCGAGGCCACATACAGTTTATCCCAAGAATGTATGGTTAGTTTAAAATTTGAAAATCAATCTAATTTATCAAATAATCAGACAAAAAAAGAACAATATAGTCTCTTATTAGATGCAAAAAGACATTTGATAAATACAAAGTCTTTTCCTGAGTAAAAATTCTCATCAAGTGGGACAAGAAAGAAACATCTTCAACTTGCTCTGCACATCTATGAGAAACTTACTGGTAACATGATTCCTAATAGTGAAAGATTGAATTCTTTCTTCATAAGATCAGGGAAAAGGTGAGAATATTTACTCTCACCATTTATACTCAACATTGCACTGAGTTTTAGCTGGCATACTAAAACAAAAAAATCATAGGTGCTAAGGTTGAAAAAGTAGTTGTAAATCTGTGTTTATCTGCAGACAAAATAAACACCAAACATTCTATACAATCTACAAAAGACACTAGTGTTAGTAAGCAAGTTTAGCAAGTTTGTAGGATACAAGATTAATATACAAATTTTAATTGAATTTCTATATGCTCAGAACCAATATTTGTAAATTAAGATCTTTACAATGAAAATTACAAAGTATTGCTGAGAGAAAAATTTTAGAAGACTTAAAGATGGAGAGATATTAGGTTGGCCAAAAGTTCATTTGGGTTTTTCATAAGATCTTACAGAAAAACCCAAAGTTTTTGGATAGCCACCTTTATTGTGTTCATAGTTTGGAAGACTTAATATTTTTCAGCTGTCTTTTTTGTTTAATCTGTAAATTCAGTGTGATCACTATCAAAATCCCAGAAGGACGTTTTTTAAATAGAAATTTGCATGTTTATTCTATTCATATGAAAATGCAAACAAGCTGGAATACCCCAAAGCAACTTCGAAAAGGAGAAGCAAGGTTGAAGGACTTACACTACCTGTCTTCAATCATTTTTATAAAACCATAGCAATCAAAACAGTGTGGTACTGGCTTCAGGATAAAAAAGGATGAGTCCAGAAACAGACACACATATGCATAGTGAATTGGTTTTCGACAAAGATGCAAAGACAATTCAATGAATGGATAGTTTCTTCAATAAGTGTTGATGAACAACTGGGCTATCCTTTTGCAAACAATCCAAATACTTCAGTGTCTACCTCATACCATGTACAAAAATTAACTCAAAATGGAGAATAGGTCCAAGTATTAAACCTACAATTTTAAAATTTCTAGAAGAAAACATTACGTTAAGTGAAAGATTTCCTAAACACAACTTCAAAGACAGGCTCCATGAAAAAAAAAATTGGTAAGTTGAACTTCAACAAAATGAAGAATGAAGCTCTTAGAAAGACTATTTAAGAGACTCAAAGGACGAGACAAGCACACGCTGGGAGAAATTTTTTGCAAATTATACATCTGATGAAAGATTTATATTCAATACATGTAAAAATCTTTCAAAACTCAAATATATTTAAAAATGAGAAAAATATTTGAATATACACTTTACCAAAGAAGATCTATTGATGGCAAATAAACATATTAAAATACTAAATGTCAATTATCATTAGGTAAATGCAAAATAAAAACACTATGAGATACCACTACCTATCTATTACAGATGTCCAGTATCAAGACTGATCATGAAAAGTACTGGAAAAGAGGTGGACGAGTAAGTGTGAGTGCTCAGGTGTGTTCAACTCTTACGACCACATGGACTGCAGCCCATCAGACTCCTCTGTCCATGGAATTTTCCAGGCACAAATGCTGTAGTGGGTTGCCACATATATATATATATATATATATTTTATATATATATATATATATACACAGACATATATATACACACACACACACATATATATACACATACAATATATATGTGTGTATATATGTCTATGCTGTGCTGAGTCCACAGAGTCAGACAAAGCATAGCACAGCATAGACACATATAAGTATATATATATGTACATGTATTCATATATGTGTAAATCTATACATACATGAGCATAATTGCACACTTTAGACATGCCAATGTTTGTCAGTTATATCTTAATAGAAGTGTAAGAAAGAAAAAAAAATCCTTCCAGGTAGTTCTTATGCATGATAAAATTTGATTCAAAATCAGTTCACCAGTCTTGGGTTTCTCAAATCAGTAAAATTAAAAATTGTATATTCATATTTTCATATATGCTGTTTTGATAGAATCATCAAAAACTAGGAAAATTAGGAAGTGGTTGATGGGACTTTCAACTAATTTTGACAGCCAATAGAAGATATTTTTTGAGGTGTCTGTTTCAGCATTTCTCCTATCACTGCATTTTATTGCCTTTGGCTCTGCCATTCCTGTCTAAGCTTACTCTGAAGAGAGAGGGCTGGGGTTCTAACAGTGAGCTAAAACACCCTAGCTTGGGTTTTGAGAATAATTATAGTTGGGTAGACAAGTGATCTCCTCTAATCAATTACCTTCTGTGTGGACACAGGCCCTGCTCACTACTAGGTGATATATGTATTATATACACACAATACATAAATTGGTCTGGAAAAGCCAACATGCAGTTGTAAGCATGAATGATGCTCTGGCTAGCCATAAAAGAAAAGAGAAGCATTTCTTCTTAACCTCTTTGCCCTTTAGAAAGTTTGGAAAAGAAATGGTTTGTCTAAATGATCTAATTATTAGTTCTACCTAAGTATTGAGTCATTTCAAGGTATTAAAACATTTTTCTTTTGACATGGCTTTGTTATTTTTTCCCATGCAATGGAATAAAAGAAGCAGGAAAAGAATTTAAGATGTATTTATTAAAAATAAAATGTTCCACTTCAGTTCCTGTGAGATCCCAAGGTCCAAAGACACAGGTGCAGACTTTGGATCCAGTGGAGAGCCAAGAGAAAGATTCAGAGCCGGGGCAGAAGGTTGGAAAGATCTGGGAGCCAGCTGAGCTGTGTGGGAAGGAAAGTCTCATAAAGGACAAACAGCTGTTGGAATCAGATGGCAAAATCTCAGAAAAGGGAGCCAAAGGAGACCACTGCTGATGAAACAGGCTATGGCTGGTTTCTCGGGTAGAAGTTCAGTTCAGAGGTCTGTGAAAGCTTAGATGGAAACTGTTAGTTTGATATTTGAAGGATGAGAGACTGAGATCTTCAAATATAGCAAGTGTATTTCTCCTGGGTCTCACAATACACTTAAGCAACTTTTTAATAACTGGTACTATACAACTTCCCTGATAGCTCAGGTGGTAAAGAATCTGCCTACAGTTCAGGAGATTCCAGTTTGATTTCAGGGTTGGGAGGATCCCCTGGAGAAGGGATAGGCTACCCACTCCAGTATTCTTGGGCTCCCTTGTGGCTCAGCTGGTAAAGAATCCACCTCTAATGTGGGAGACCTGTGTTCAACCCCTGGGTTGGGAAGGTCCCCTGGAGAAGGGAAAGGCTACCCACTCCATTCTTCTGGCCTGGGGAAGTCCATGGACTGTATAGTCCATGGGGTTGCAAAGAGTCGGACATGACTGAGAGACTTTCACTTTCACTATATGAATTCTACATAGTATTGTAGAAAGCCATTAATCTCAGTTTAGTATTCAAGAGCTGTAAGAGATAAAATGATGATTAATAATATTATTTTGTGTTCATTTATTTTAAGCACAAAGTAATTCCTTAACATTCATGAAGAGAAAGGACATGTGCTTAGGTTATCAGCAATCACTATGTTTCTCATCTATATGGGACACTAGGCTGAGTGGAAAGAGGTGAGGGACAGAGACTTGATGGCAGTGATCTGGTTTTCAAGCCATTAACAGGATTTGATCTGGTTTTGAAGGTTTTTAAAAAAATCTATTGGTCAGATCTATTCAGTAGTTCCAGCATGTGATTAAGTATGTATTGGTTAGTCACTGAATTTTAGATATTTACATTTTGTTGATGGAGACAGTAGTTTTAGACATTTGGTCTTCAATTGTTATCATCTAATTTTTTGTTCTAATTTGAGACATCCTAAAAAATAATTGGGCTTCCCTGGTGGATAGTGGTAATCTCCCTGTCAATGCAGGAGACATGGGTTGGATCCCTGGGTCACGAAGATCCCTTGGAGAAGAAAATGGTTAACCCACTCCAATATTCTTACCTGGGAAATCCCATGGACAGAGGACCCTGGTGGGCTACAGTCCATGGGGTTGCGAAAGTGTTGGACACGTCTAAACAAATAATTTCCTATTTTCTTCAAAGTGAAATAGAGGATTGAAATAGGTGTTCCAACGATGTAAATTTTGTGCTTTTACTGAACTGCCTAACAGTTTAAATTATAGTGCATATAACTTTAAGAGAACTAACTATGTGTTCTATCATTGAATCTTTTTTCTTACCTAGCAACTGGGTTCTATACCATAAAAACATCAATTATACTGCCAGATAATCTTTCTTGGCATTTATGTCTATCATTTTTCTCTAATGATTTTGATCATTTTGTGTTTTTTCTCCACATTCACAATTATCATCTTTTACCTGTTATCTAAGGTAGTAATTTAAGTTTTATGGGATATCTTGTTCTTTGCTGTTCTAATTGACTTACTTGATACATAATGGTACTTTTAAATGCTCAGCTTATCATCCTATCATTTTAAAAATAATATATCTGAGTTCAGATTTATTGAATTCACTTTCATTAAGTTTATTTATAGCTTGAACTTCTCAAGGGCAAGTTTCTTCTAATCCTTGGTTAATTTTTCTGCACAGTGCAGTGTTTCCATTATTTCTGCAGTGTTTTCCTTTATTTCTATGTCTTTTCCTTATTCCTATTCTGTTCCCTATTCTTTTCTTTCATTTCTTTTCTTTTCCATGCATAAAATATACATCACTTAAAAAAAATCTACCATATTTTAAGAATGGGAATTCTCCAGACCAACTATTTGTTTCAATGTAGTGTAGGAAACTATTTCTTGACTCTAGGGGTGATATTCAACAGGTTAACTGAATGCAAGTACAACAAAAAGTAGAGACAAAATCTCAGCTCTCAAGGAAGTCAAGGTACACCGGGGCACACTAGGGATTGAGACTATACATATCATATCTCTGGGGGTGTGGAGTGAGCCCACTGGGAAGGTCCCTGTCTGATCACTCCTTTCAAATGTTTTATATTCTAGACCACTCCCTAAAGGTGGGGTATAACCCACTCTCACTGGCTTTGACAAATGCTCTCAGTTTAATATAGTGCCCTGGAAAATGAAATCCAGGCATTGTACCCTTCCTGCCTTTGCTGAGATTCCAGAATGATTTATAGATATTTCTATTTTCATGATGTTTTTATAATATTTCTTCCCAACACTGCTGCTCTCTACTCAAACCGTTAGTTTTCTTTCAGATAGAGGGGATGGGTGAAACTTCTCAGTCCTGCCAACTCACTTTCTCTCTCCAGTGTTTCTTCCAAGTGATAGGTGCTGGGTAAGGAGCTGAAGCACTTTCATCTCTCTCCAAAGACTATGACTCTGACCTTCTCACTGTTTAGAAACTGCTTGTGGATTTTGACAGCTTTGTTTTAGTTTTCGGTAGCTCTTGGGAGGAGTTTCTGTGACCCAGATTCACTCTGCCAATTCTACTCAGAAGTCAGTCTTCAGTTCTTAAATCTATAGGTATTTTTCCGGATTTTTCTTCTGTGTCCAAAAAGATTGACGGTGGTTGCCTTTCTCTAGGGCTTCTCAATTCTATCTTAGCAATATTTTTGAGGCTATACTCAGTATAGGTACCAAATCTTATTTTCCTTAGTGTAGAATTTGTATCTTGTTCATCTTTGCAACTTCAGCCTCTAGCCAGATGTTAGAACTTAATATATGCTTAATAAATGTTTGCTGAATAAAGAGAGATGTTGGGGTGAACTGTAATCTTCCCATGCTCTCTTTTATCCTGATATCTTTACTTTTCATGAATAATTTTGTTTCTCAGGGCTCGCTCTAATCTTATTTCTGTATTTTTCAAAGTTTCTCTTTAATCTTAATAATCATTTGAATTTTAATCATTTTACTATTATTTTTGTAGTTAAAAGCTACTGTGCTTACTCTCTCAGTTGTGTCTGACTCTTTGCGACCTCATGGACTGTAGCCCATCAGGCTCCCTAGTCCATAGAGATTCTCCAGGCAAGAATACTGAAGGGGTTGCCATTTCCTCCTCCAGGGGGATCCCTGACTCAGGATCCAACTGAAGTCTCTTATATCTCTTGTTGGCAGGCAGGTTCTTTACCACTAGTGCCACACAGGGAGCCCCTTTTTATAGTGAAAGTCACTCTGTAGCCTGCCAGGCTCCTTTGTCCATGGAATTCTCTGGGCCAGAATACTGGAGTGGGTAGCTGTTCTTTTCTCCAGGGAATCTTCCCAATCCAGGGATTGAACCCAGGTCTCCACCATTGCAGGCAGATTCTTTATCAACTGAGCCACCAAAGAAGCCCAAGAATACTGAAGTGGGTAGCCTATCCCTTCTCCAGGGGATGTTCCCAACCCAGGAACTGAACCGGGGTCTCCTACATTGCTGAAACGCCAGTACTTTGGCCACCTCATGCGAAGAGTTGAGTCATTGGAAAAGACTCTGATGCTGGGAGGGATTGGGGGCAGGAGGAGAAGGGGACGACAGAGGATGAGATGGCTGGATGGCGTCACGACTCGATGGACATGGGTTTGGGTGAACTCCGGGAGTTGGTGATGGACAGGTAGGTCTGGCGTGCTGCGGTTCGTGGGGTTGCGAAGAGTCGGACACGACTGAGCGACTGAACTGAACTGAACTCCTACATTGCAGGCAGATTCTTCAGCAGCTGAGCTAGCAGGGAATCCCTGTGAGTTATTAATTTAGTATAATAAAAGTTGTAATAGGGAAAGCTCCTATCTGCTCATCTTGTTCAGTAACCTCACTGCAAGTGACTGTTTCCAGTTATGAGCAGGTAGTGTTTTGGGATAGTCTGTTATATTAATTCCCACAAGCATCATTCACACACCTCCCACAGAGCAGATACTCAATAGTTTTTTTCTTAAAAAAAAAAAAAAATCAATTACATGACATACTTCCCAGGGAAGCTTTCTATTCCTTTTTATTTCTACTGGTTCTGCTTCTCTGAATGTGGAACATTAAAGTTATATATATATATATATGTGTGTGTGTGTGTGTGTGTGTGTGTATATAATTATATATATTATATATGAAAAATATAATTTATTAAAATATACTTTAGTGAATAGTTGCAATTATCTGTCAGCTGGTTATTTCCATTTTCAATACATAAACATAATTACTAATGGAACACAGGGAACTGGAGAACATGCACTGTCAGGAGTCATGTAACACAGGCAATCCTTAGTTATTCCAGGGATGTTCTCTACATCTCCCTTCCTTTCTATCCTTGTTATTGTCCTCATTTCTTTTGGTCACTTTACTGCTCACTTTACTTACTAGCTGGGTTTCAATTATTGATAGAAAACCAGGCTGCTACAACCTGAAAAATTTTCTAGTCTATATCTGTGTTCATCAAATTTCAATATATATCCTTTTCAGTCACAGAAATATACATCAAACCAAGCTCCACAAATTCTCTGTAATAGAAAATCCTATGGGTATCTCAATGACACACATACAGAAAAGATATTTTCATCTTTTTTGGGGAACAGATTGAATATGATTTTTGCCATGAGGCTAAATATTCTTATTCAGTTCTTCTTAAGGTTTAAAAATTCCTCTATAGCTCAAGTCTTTCAAGGGAGAACCATTTTCGATGTTACTTCTTTTTAGGTGTAGTGTTCATTCCCCATTCCCTTACTTCCTTCAGTCACTGCTGTGGTCTCCCCACCCCTTCTGAGAACAGCTGCTCTCTGACCACGGGCTTCCTTTTTGTCAGCACCGGCCAAGTGAATAGGTCAGAGAACAGTGGGAAGGAAGCCTAGGGTGTGGCTGGACCTCCATGTGGAGCCAGTGATTGACACATGGAGCTCTATCCACCATCCAAACTCAGTCTCTGAACTCCAACTATTACCTTCCTGATAATTATATCCACATTTACACTCTAGCACTAACTTTGTCTGAGAGTAGGTCATCTTACATACACATAGAATCAAAGATAATTGCAGCGAGAAGAAGCAGATTCCACTGTCTCACCATATGTTACAGATGATGAAACCTGAGGTCTGGCAGAATGTTTGTCCTAAAGTCAAACAGCAAGTTAATGACAGAGCTGGGCATAGTATCCAGGCCTCTCTTCAACTGGTCCCATGCTCTTTTTAAAATCATATCTTAGGGCATCCATTAAACTCAGTGATTCAAAACATAATTTATGTTTTCTCTAATAACCAGCTTCTCATTTACACTTTTTCATGTTATCGACTTCATAATTCTCATATGTTCTCTGTTATCTTTTTCTTCATATACATAATTATCTACCATGTCTGTTAATTTATTTGCTTATACCATATTTTACTTTTCTTTCTTTTTCAGTATCACCTTCCCATATGTTCTGTGTATTTTATGCTTATGTAAGTGCAGAATTGTCTTCTTTTCTGTCCCTGTTTCTGGGTTTTGTATTTGATTCATATAAAAATATCAATATAATCTAATGCCTATTATGTGCCAGGCACTGTGAATACATGACAAGCCTTTGTGTAATTAAGGAAGGAAAAACACATTGAAGATCACAGATAAAGACAATTTCTCTGCTTTCTTCTCTCCCAATGTGTCTCAGTTGCATTCCATTTAGGCTTTTGATCCTACTACACTACCTAAACTGCACTTGACCTGATCATGCATGACCTGACCTCCACATTGCTAAATCCAATGGCCTTATCTCAGTTTTCATCCTATTGACAGTTTATCATTTCACAAATGTTATTGAGCAAAAGTCCATGTGCCAGCTCCATTTCAAGACTGGGGCTAGAAAAGTAAACAAAGAGATAATAAATTCCTGCCCTTATGGAGTTTGCATTACATAAGAATTATTTGAAACAGTCGATTATACTGTCTTATTAATTCTTGCTCCTGGACTTTGTTTCTCCTACCTTTCTGTTTGTCAATTTCACTTGCTGCTCAAGATTCATCTTCTCTATTTTTAAGCAGAGGAGGGCCTTAGTTTTTATTCCTTAGGGGCCTCTTCTCTGTTCCTTCATCTGCATCTATTTAACAGGTGATATATAACAGTCCCATAGCTTAAAGTACTGTCTAGACACTTCCCTCAGAGTTCCCTCAACTGTTTCTTATCAGTTAGTATTCCTTGACCACTCTACCCAAAAGTGTTCCTACCATTTTCCATCCTTTGACCCTATTATTATTTTTTCATAGCTTTATTTTTAGCACTATCTCTTCTTACATAGCAATTTGCCAATTTATTAATTTCTTCCTTCTATCAGAATAAAAGCTCTAGGAGGACAGGGACCCTGTTTTGTTCACTGTTCAGTCCCAAGTCCTCAGAATTGCACTTGGTAATATTAGGCACTCTGTAAAGATTTGTTGAAAGAATGAATAATCAATAAGGGCCACAAGGGAGAGGCTTCTGGTACTATAAAAGTTATGTTTGACTTGGAAATATCAGTGAAATTTCCCTGAGGGAATGATAATGAAATTGAGGATGGAGAGGCAACAACTAGGCAAACTGGGGGCATTCTACACAGTGAAAATATGTGCCAAGGCCATATAGCAAGAAAAGGAATGATCAATATGAATAACAGAAGACAGGCCCATGTAGCTGGAGCACACAGGGTGTTGGGGAGAGGAGAATGGGATGCGACTGAAGAGACAGGCAAGATGATACAGTACTTAGAACTTTGTAGATGAAATTAAATTTTTTTTTAAATTTTAGAATTTATTCTAAAGCTAAATCTATTTAGGTATCTTAAGCATCTGAGTGACACAGAGTTGGATTTCATATTTACTCTGACTGATGTATATAGAACAAACTAGAGATGAATAGAAACGAACATAGGGAAACTAAGACAATACTGAGATGGTCTAGAAGAAAAATTATGGTCATAGAGACTGGGATGTGTGATGAAAAAGAGAAATAGATTAATCTGAGAGCTATCTAAGAGGTATATGTGACAATAAGGAGTTAGATATGTGAAATGAATGAGGGAGAAATACCAATAATGACTACTAGGTTTTTGGCTTGCCTTTCTTTGAGACAAGGAGTTATACAAAATGACAGGGCTTACAGAGTGATGGAGGGAAGTACCTGCTTACAAGGTGATGGAGCTACCCATGAATGCCAATTCTGGACATTCTCAACTCTTTTTTGGGGATATGTGATAAAATATCTCTCAATCCTTATTTCTTTCATTTTCTCCAAAAAATCACTCCCAAAGTTTTTCACTTACTTGCCGTCTCCTCAAACCTTGTCCTATCCCAATTTTTTCCCTTTTCCAAACTTCTGGAAGGAGAAGTCTATATCTGGGATTTTTCATTACTCTCTGGTACACACCTAAGCTTAGCCTCATGCTGTCTGGCTTCCTCACTGATCAGTCCATTACCTCTTGAATTTATAGGTGTTGCTACAATGAATTCTGCATCTTTTCTGATCACAGTGTTTCTGTAATGTTCCATAGCTCTACTTTTTCCTGATCCAAATAAATGTTTGTCAAGGTTGTATCCTTGAGGGATCCCTTCCACTTCAAAATAGCAATCATCACCTTAATGCAGCAGAATCATTTTTCTGAGCTACAGGTATAAATATCTAGCTACCTACTAAGCACCTTCATAGAGCACTGATCCCTTCAACTTAGAGTCTCTAGAAGAGTCATCACCTTGTTAATATCTCCCAAACCAGATCCCTTGATTTTCCTTATTGTATTAATGGTTTCACCAATTTCCCAGCTTCTTAGGCTGAATACCTGCTGCTGCTGCTGCTAAGTCACTTCAGTCGTGTCCGACTCTGTGTGACCCCATAGACGGCAGCCCACCAGGCTCCCCCATCGCTGGGATTCTCCAGGCAAGAATACTGGAGTGGGTTGCCATTTCCTTCTCCAATGCATGAAAGAGAAAAGTGAAGGTTAAGTCGCTCAGTCTGTCCGACTGTTAGCGACCCCATGGACTGAAGCCCACCAAGCTACTCCGTCCATTGGATTTTCCAGGCAACAGTACTGGGGTGGGGTGCCATTGCCTTCCCCGAGGCTGAATACCTATCATGCTTTATTCTTTATGTTTTCATCTTATCCAATCAGTTGCTACATCCTGTTGATTTTCTTACTTCAAATCTCTTCTGCAACCAATATTTGTTCTCTAGTGTTTATGCTATTCTAATTTAGACTTTCATTGTATCACATTAGGATTTTTAAAGAACACATTCTGCCTTAAATTCTTGCTTTTAGTTTATCTTTTTATCTATCCTACATATCTGTGCTAAATCAACCTTTTAAATATGATTTAGTCGTTGTTAATTTTTATGTAAAAACTATCTCTCAAAGCCTAAAGAATGAATTCCTTAGCCTGGTGATTTCAGAACTTGGTTCAAAATAGCTTTATCCTCCTTTTTCATCTTCACTTCTTAATTTTTTCTTTGCAAAGACAAAGTCTTCTGATCCAACAGAACCAAGCAAGACCACTGGTTCTCTTTTCACCATTTGTGTTCAGAAGTTTCAAAGCTTCCTTTAAGAATAACTTTCCTCTACATTTCTGCACATCAGAATTTTCCTCATCTTTTAGGATCTCATACACATCATATCCTTCATTGAAGTTAGACACTAACATAAAACTTGCCATATCTCTAGGATTGTGGCCAACAATATTCTACACATGATAAGTAATCAAAGACTTGAGGGAAGTTAGGGATTGTTGTTAACAGCACAAATATGTGAAAAGAAATAAATTGGGCCTGTGACTCATTTATTTTGGGTCCTGGACTAGAATTCTTTATGGTGGTGGTGGTTTAGTTGCTAAATCGTGTCCGACTCTTGTGACCCCATTGACTGTGGCCTGCCTGGCTCCTCCATCCATGGGATTCTCTAGGCAAAAATATTGGAGTGGGTTGCTATTTCCTTCACCAAGAATTCTTTATAGGAGAGATTTATCTCAGCTGCTAAATGAACTGCTTGGTGATCTATATGAACATTGATCAAGCCAGGGAAAGAGAAATCTTGCTCAAGGTTGCTTGAGTTATCAAATTAGAAAAGCACAATTTCCAATAATAAAATTAGAATAGCACTTCCTTTCAACCACCTCAGAAGCACCAGAGCCAAGCATTGCCTGCTCTGGTTATACTCATTATGTTTGGCATTCTAGCTGCATCACCTTTCCAAAAACTATTTACAGCGCTACCCAAAAGATCCAGTTTGTGACTAATTGGCAATGTTTAGCAGAGAACTAATATATACTTGAACTTTGGCAAAGAGGAAAATCATGAACATTTTGGTCCAACTGATTTTCCATTTTGTTCTGGGAACAATTAGCCACAAACATTTTATATAGTTTCTAGGGTACCATCCAATGGCCAAATGTTTCTCTTCACATTGAAAGCGTATCATTCTTTTCAACATCATTGTTGCCACAGTCAAATTCCTGGGCTTATGTCACTTTGACCAAAGTTCCAAGAGAGGTTGATTTCACTTCAGGCACGTTCTTGATCTTTCTTACTGGGCAACCAGTGTGGTGTGATTAAACTGGCTCACTTTAAATGCACTGGAATACTTTTGTGGAACCTGTCTGTTATTGAAACGAAGTATTTGCTACTAATGAGTTGTGTCCTATTAAGGACACAACTGGCTCTTCACTTATATTTTTTCAGAATTCAGATCTCCAGCTACTTCCCACCTGAAATTCTGTAAGAGTGATGAATTTTCTTGAGCTTGTATACTTGACAAACTCCAGTATTTATATTGAAAATTATTATTTATTCATTCACAAAAATGTTAGTAAAAGCATCTGAATAATCTGTTGATATTTCTTTTTTTAGACTCACATTTATAAAGCATTTTCCCTTAAAAATTCCTTTGTAGCCATCATGAAACTTTTATGTTTACATTGCATTTGTGTTATATATTTCTGACTTCAATTCTGACTGTAGCTGCCAACGGGATTTCATACACTTTTCTCAATCACTAAAATATAATTTGATCAGAAGTGTGAAGGAAGATCAAAGTGTAATTCTCTTTTTGAAGTTTAAGCTATGGGGTTTAAACACTTTTTGGAGTTTAAGGGACCTATGGAAGGAAATCAACAAACGCTGGGTGACCGTAGATGGAAGCAGCAAAAGACAAATACACGTATTTTCAAACTATATGGGTCCAGGAATAAAAACTGGTTTTTGTTTGTTTGTTTTACCTTACCATCTCCTATTAAGGGATCTAAACAAACTTTTGGAAGTGCATAAAACGATAGAGCACATTGAGGTAAGCGGAAAGAGATTTGAGGCCTCTATATAGTGTTTGGTGACATATAAAAGTGTTCATAAAGGAAAATGAAGATCATGGCATTTGGTCCCATCATTTCATGGGAAATAGATGGGGAAACAGTGGAAACAGTGTCAGACTTTATTTTTTTGGGCTCCAAAATCACTACAGATGGTGACTGCAGCCATGAAATTAAAAGATGCTTACTCCTTGGAAGAAAAGTTATGACCAACCTAGATAGCATATTCAAAAGCAGAGACACTACTTTTCCAACAAAGGTCCGCCTAGTCAAGGATATGGTTTTTCCAATAGTCGTGTATGGATGTGAGAGTTGGACTGTGAAGAAAGCTGAGTGCCGAAGTATTGATGCTTTTGAACTGTGGTATTGGAGAAGACTCTTGAGAGTTCCTTGGACTGCAAGGAGATCCAACCAGTCTATTCTGAAGGAGATCAGCCCTGGGATTTCTTTGGAAGGAATGATGCTAAAGCTGAAACTCCAGTACTTTGGCCACCTGATGCGAAGAGTTGACTCATTGGAAAAGACTCTGATGCTGGGAGGGATTGGGGGCAGGAGGAGAAGGGGACGACAGAGGATGAGATGGCTGAATGGCATCACTGACATGAATGGCATCAATGGACATGAGTCTGAGTGAACTCTGGAGTTGGTGATGAACAGGGAGGCCTGGCGTGCTGTGATTCATGGGGTCGCAGAGTCGGACATGACTGAGGGACTGAACTGAACTAAACTGAAAGGAAGTCAATCCTGAATATTCACTGGAAGGAGTGATGTTGAAGCTGGAACTCCAATACTTTGGCCACCTAATGTAAAGAACTGACTTATTGGAAAAGACCGTGATGCTGGGAAAGATTGAAGACAGGAGGGAAGGGGACGACAGAGGATGAGATGGTTGGATGGCATCACCAACTCGATGGACATGAGTTTGAGCAAGCTCTGGGAGTTGGTCATGGACAGAGAAGCCTGGCATGCTACAGTCCACGGGGTTACAAAGAGTCAGACATGACGGAGTGACTGAACTGACTGACATATAATTATAAAAATAATTACAAATTTTTAAGGAACACATGACTATGAGATTTTAAGAAAACATCACAAATTTTGGAGAAAATTGAGGTTTCTTCTGTTTAAATTTTAGATAGGTTATATAGACCATTTAGATATTTTAAATAGATAACTCCTATTTCAGTGATTATCTCTACAATGATATCAGTATTGAAAAACAGTTTGCAAAATCAGTTAACATAAAAAAGATTTTCTTGGAATCATCTGAAATTAAAAAAACCTGATGCTATATTTTACCTGTTTTTATAACTTCTTTTCCTTCCATTTTTGAACACCATGTTAAAGATTCTTGTATTAATACAAATTGATTTTGGGCCCAGTTGACCTTTTCTACATCAAGTACCTCAAATTAGTGATGAATTCATAATTTTCACACAGATATTATAGAACAGTTACCCCACATCAGCCTTGGATGACTTTAAATACTAAAATTAGATAAAATGCAAAGATACATATTTGGGTCCACCTCCTATAACCATTAGTCTCTCAGTCATGTCTGACTCTTTGAGACCTCATGGACTGTAGCCCACCAGGCTCCTCTATCCATGGGATTCTCCAGGAAAGAATACTGGAGTAGGTAGTCATTCCCTTCTCAGGGGATCTTCCTGATCCAGGAATCAAACCCGGTTCTCCCACATTGCAGGCTGATTCTTTACTGTCTGAGCTGCCAGAGAAGCCCATAATCATTGTTACAGGGGGCCAAATGAGGCTTCCTTCATTCTGCCTAGCCCCAGACTAATGCTCCTTGGGCTGTATGCATATTCCTTGGGTACCTGAAACAGGAACTTCTCCAGCAACTTCATGACCCCTTGCACACAACAGCAGTACTGAGCAGCAGCTGGCTGCCGAAATGGGTGCCCAGGTAGAACAGCAGCTTTCGGTTCACTCAGAACCTTAACACAAAGCAGCAAGTGCTGGACTTTGCTTCCACTTTGCTGTTAGCAGGAATCACTAGACACCCCTTTAAAACCACCCCTCTTGGGTGCTCCCATAAGATCATCAGATGCGAGTGCAAGCATCAGCATGATTTTGCCCTTACTTCTCACCCTTCCAGATCCTGGTTTGGCCAGGAAGGGCTGAGTGGATCATTTCCTTGAAAAAGACTGTAACTCATTCATGGCACACTAGTTTGCTAGACTACAGATACTGGCCATTCCCAATTAGGAATACCTCCTCTGTGGATGGAAATGAAGAAGATTCCCAGGCAAAGTGCCTATAAAGTTGTATAGTTTCCTTGAGAGTGTAGAGAATGTCTTCAGGTTATAGAATGGAAAACTGGATTCAGATTTATTACAAATGTTCCAGAATATAAGTTTGAGTCTCAGGGTTCTAAGCACTGAGGTGAGGTACTTTTTTTTTTTTCTATCAACTACTCATACTACCACTGTCTGCCCATGATAGGAAAGGTCTTGTCACCATCTGGAGACATCCCCATCCATATTTTTTGGGTCATTAGTATTTTCAAGTCTTGCTAATGAGGCCAAGGTCACCATCATTTCACACATTGACAGACCCAAATGCCAAATCTTAGCCTGCAACCCAACACATTTTCTACACTGCAGCTAGCCAGATCTTTTACAAATATTGACATGGCTTTAAGGTCTTTACATTTCAGCTTTTGCTAAACACATTCCACTCTTCTTTCTCTTTGTCCTATAGCCACAGTGGTCTCTGTCAGGCCTTTAAAAATTTTTTTATTTTATGACCTGCTCCCCCCTTTTGCCTCTCCCTTCACCCACAGTTCCTTTTTAAAATATTTATTTGTTCTTACTTATTTGGCTGCACTGGGGCTTCTTTGTGGCATGTGGGATCTAGTTCCCTGACCAGGGATTGAACTCAGGCCTCCTGCGTTGGGAGCTCAGTGTCTTACCCACTGGATGACTGGGGAAGTCCCAACCCACTGTCTGTTAAATACTCGTGAATCTTTTAGAATTCAGAACAAGTGCCATGTTAGAAAAATCCCCAATTTAGTCAGGTTCCTCTGTTTTGTATCTTAAAGAAGACATATGCTTTTTCTTTAGGAAACATCACAGTTGATCAGTATACATTAATTTGTGTCATCATATATTTATTATTTGTCTCCCACTCTCTACTATAAACTGCATGAGAACAAGAGAATTTCTTCTTTTCACTCATCATTCTATCTCTAGAACTGGCACTTATATATGACCTTACCGGTGGCTGGTGAATGTTGTTGAATAACTGAGAATACAGGTTCACAAAATGTCCACCAAAATGAATTATTATATAATTTGGATATTCTGGAAGCATCCTGAAAAAATGAAGTGAAGGTTGTTCAGTCATGTCGACTCTTTGTGACTCTGTACAGTCCATGGAATTCTCCAGGCCAGAATACTGGAGTGGGTAGCCTTTCCCTTCTCCAGGGAATCTCCCCCACCCAGGGAGCGAACCCAGGTCTCCCGCATTGCAGGCAGATTCTTTACCAGCTGAGCCACAAGGGAAGCCAGTAGAATGTGTATTTAATGACTATTTGAAAACTTGAGTAAACATCTTTGTTTTTTGGTCAGATTTCAAGAATGAAAATTGAAGCTATTACTTGGGTAATTCAGATCACAGATTTCAAAAAAGTCATATTCTAATTTTATATGACATAGTTAATGACAGAGAGAAAGTGTTAGTCACTCAGTCATGTCTGACTCTTTGCGACCCAATGGACCACAGCCCACCAGGCTCCTCTGACCATGGGATTCTCCAGGCAAGAATACTGGAGCTAGTAGCCATTCCCTTCTCCAGGGGATCTTCCCAACCCAGGATCACACCTGGGTCTCCTGCATTAAAGGAGGATTCTTTACCGTCTGAGCTACCAGGGAAGCCCCAATGACAGGGAGAGGTAAAAGTGAATTTGTTCGGTACTCTACCTGAAAAGTGTTTCAGTTATTCATTTACCATTATGAGTGTCGATGCAACTGAATGCTTTTGTGTTTGTAGTCTCAGACATGTCTGAGTACACTAGAAATCCACCATGGCATCTGAATGTACTTAAAGTATGGAATAAGCATTTTAAAAATTAAAAGCTTTGGTAAAACTATTAAATCTCCAATTTCCTAGTGATCTGTTTACATGTTAACATGATTACAATCAGGGATCTGAAAGATTTTAAAAGCCTTTAAGTTTAGATCTATCAAGTTTAATAGCCTTGCAACTTTGCGGAGAGATTGAGTTGATTGCTGGCTTAAATTTCCACATGGTGAGAAGGACTGCTCCCTTCCTGTCCATTAGAGCAGGATTTATGTGACTCTTGGTAAAGGAAGAGTAATGCCTTCAGGTTGCCTTGTTTTGCTTATTATCATTGTTGCCAGTCAAGAGGAAGAGAGAATAACTCATGCTTGACTTAACGATCAGTTAAAAATTAGAATGAATATCTATTACAAAAGATTTGGCCTTGGGGCACTGGAGAAAAAAGAGATGATGGATACAGAAAACCAAAGGAAATAAGGCATCTAGAGAACCCAAGAACTCTTTTTTTTGACAATGGCCTTTGTAGGAAAGTAAAACTGAGCACTTGTTTAAGGACTTGGATGGTCCAAAGTAATAAAACTGAACTACTTTGAGAAATGAGAGGAAGAGAAACATGATATTCTCTGAATGAAGGTTAAAATATAAAGGTATGTTCACGTGGCTCAGATGAAAGTCAGAATTAAAAAATACTTTGCCAAACACTAGTGGATGTGAAATGTTGAAATGGTAGAGGGAACCTCTTGTCAACCTAGCTCTGTGAACTGCTTGGGTCAGAGAAAGTCTGCATTTAGTTGCTTCCATTTTGCAGATCTTTAAAGTGAAAGGTAGGCTTCCCTGGTTTCTCAGTGGAAAAGAATCTGCCTGCCAATGCAGGTGACAGAGGTTCAATCCCTGGGTTGGGAAGATTCCCTGGAGAAGGAGATGGCAATCCACTCCAGTATTCTTGCCTGAGAAATGCCCTGGACAAAGAAGCCTGGTGGAGATACAGTCCATGGGGTCACAGAGTTGGACATGACTAATATCAACCACCTCAGATATGCAGATGACACCACCCTTATGGCAGAAAGTGAAGAGGAACTAAAAAGCCTCTTGATGAAAGTGAAAGTGGAGAGTGAAAAAGTTGGCTTAAAACTCAACATTCAGAAAACTAAGATCATGGCATCCGGTCCCATCACTTCATGGGAAATAGATGGGGAAACAGTGGAAACAGTGTCAGACTTCATTTTTTTGGGCTCCAAAATCACTGCAGATGGTGACTGCAGCCATGAAATTAAAAGATGCTTACTCCTTGGAAGGAAAGTTATGACCAACCTAGACAGCATATTAAAAAGCAGAGACATTACTTTTCCAACAAAGGTCCATATTGTCACAGCTATGGTTTTCCCAGTGGTCATGTATGGATGTGAGAGCTGGACTGTGAAGAAAGCTGAGCACTGAAGAATGGATGCTTTTGAACTGTGGTGTTGAAGAAGACTCTTGAGAGTCCCTTGGACTGCAAGGAGATCCAACCAGTCCATTCTGAAGGAGATCAGTCCTGGGTGTTCTTTGAAAGGACTGATGCTAAAGCTGAAACTCCAGTACTTTGGCCACTTCATCCAATGAGTTGACTCATTGGAAAAGACTCTGATTCTGGGAGGGATTGGGGGCAGGAGGAGAAGGGGACGACAGAGGATGAGATGGCTCGATGGCATCAGCGACTCGATGGACATGAGTGTGAGTGAACTCCGGGAGTTGGTGATGGACAGGGAGGCCTAGTGTGCTGCGATTCATGGGGTTGCAAAGAGTCGGACATGACTGAGCGAGTGAACTGAACTGAACTGAAGCAACTAAACAACAACATGAAAGGTGTTGAGTATCAGCAAATCTTCTCACTGTCTCAATCTCTACAATTCAGGTTCCAAAATGCTTAGAAGGTATTTTTGAATCTTGGGTGATGATTAAGGATTATCAGCTCTATGAGAATGGAAGTTTCTTTCGAGGAGTTCAGTAGTGAGATAAGAAAGTTGCCTCAGTACAGTTATAGTTAGAGAAGCATAAGGCACAATTCAGGGATGGTGGTAATGTATAAATGTGATGGAATCTTTGGTGATGATTTCTCTCTAAAAATTGTCTCAGTTATGTACAGTGTAGACTATGGATACCCAGGAAGCAAAGAATTTGTGGGAAAGAAAAAAAAAATGTGTTATCTTATTTGATGATATAGGAAGGGCCTACATAATTTTCCAATAATCCCACAGATATTTTAATTGAAAAAAAATTCTGTGAAAGATTTTTATGGAGAATCACCTCCAGTTCAGTGATTTATTCAACTGACACTGAGTTCTTATGTCAGCCAGTATCTTCATTGTGATCATATGCATTTTCTCATTAAATTAATTTACTGCCTTAGCATGCTCTTTCATTTAAACATCACATAAACACTAAAAAATTAAAGATGTTGTCAAGTACTTTATCTAATGATAGAGACTCTGTGTCTTTTAGGCCAAAGTAAGTTACTAAATGGAGAAGGCAATGGCACCCCACTCCAGTACTCTTGCCTGGAAAATCACATGGATGGAGGAGCCTGATAGGCTGCAGTCCATAGGGTCGCTGAGAGTTGGACACGACTCAGTGACTTCACTTTCACTTTTCACTTTCATGCATTGGAGAAGGAAATGGTAACCCACTCCAGTGTTCTTGCCTGAAGAATCCCAGGGGTTGGGGAGCCTGGTGGGCTGCCGTCTATGGGGTTGCACAGAGTCGGACACGACTGAAGTGACTTAGCAGCAGTAGCAGAAAGCTACCAAATACATATGCAGCACTTTAGCAAAGAATCACTTATTTTCTCATTCCTGACCCAGCAAATTTTTTTGATGTATAATTGACATACAATATTATATTGGTTTCAGGTGTAAAACAATGAATTAACATTTTTTTTACATTACAAATGATTACCATGATAAGTCTAGTTATCATCTGTCACCCCACAAACTTATTACAATATTATTGACTATATTCCCTATGCTGTTCATCCTATATCAGGCTTTCTGAGTGGCTCAGTGGTAAAGAATCAACCTGCCATGCATGAAATGCAGATTCAATCCTTGGGTTGGGAAGATCCCTGGAAGAGGAAATGGCAACCCACTCCAGTATTCTTGCCTGGAAAATCCTATGGACAGAGTAGCCTGGTGGGCTACAGTCCATGGGGTCACAAAGAGTCAGACATGACTGAGCAGTTAACACTGTCATTTGAAACATATTCCCATGTCTCCAAATTTTGCCCAATTTTTTTTTACATGTATTAGGAAGATTAGTTATATTTCCTGATCTTGGAGAAGTTGCATTATGTAGGAAACATCCTATGGGGAACAAAGCACATTCCCCTGATCACTAAGGCTGTGTGCTCTAGTGGTGCCCTGTTAAGACTGTGTAGGCCCTTGCTATGGAGGAGGCAACTACTGTGAGTATACTGGTAGCCAGGTCTTGCCCCCAACCCAGTTTTCTGACAGACAGACTCTGCCTTTTGTGGTGGCTGCTGGCCTGCTGATATGTGGGACTGGGTCTCAGGGAAGCTGGGGAGGGGCTTAGGGCTGGTGCCATGGGCATATTTTGATTAAACCAAAGGCATGAGCCATGAAGTATTCCTGACTTAGGGATTCCAAGGTGAATCACACTTTCCTGCCATCAAGGCACATCCAGGTTAATACAGAAACAAACCCATGATGAGATAATTGCAACATAGAGAAATGAGAGAAGATGGGAGAGAAGGGCGCCAAGGAACACAGAAGGGGGAACTTAGCTTCGGTGGTTAAGTTCCTTTTCAGGAATGTGTTCTTTAGCTGTGATACCTGGGGTGGATGGGGAGTGGTGAAGGTAAGTCTAGGAAGATGACAGAGTTTAAAAAGAGGACTGGAAACATGGAATTAAAGGAGGCCAAGCTTTTGTGTTGCATCAGTCGTAGGATGTGGGCTTCTCCTTGAGGGTGTCAGTTTAAACCCCAGGGAGCAAAGTGACTCCTGCCAGTTGGGGGGCAGTTCTTTGGAAAATGGAAGCAGCTGTGAGATTTCAGCAGCCAATAGAGAATCCAGGGCTAGTGCGCTGGCCTGGAGGAGGCGGTCTGGCTGATGTGCAAAGTCAGTATCAGTTGACCACAGTGGTGCAGGGAGATGAGTAATAGAGACATCAAGTGTTGACCTCTCTTTCGAGAAGCCTGAATAAGGATGTTTCCTAGGAAACATCCTGGGTCTCATTCTCACAACTGACATTTCTCTCCAGGTGATGTCTGCTATTCTCAGCTGTAACTCATCACCACCTTCTGTGTCCTGGAAATTCACACATCCACACATCCAACCAGGCATCTCCCTGAATAAAGGCTTGTTGAGTGAATAAATGTACTAAGATTTATCCAGCTGAAGGAGGAGGAAAAGCACATTATAGGCAGAGGAAAGAAGTTGTTTAGAGGCATGAAGGAAGGGAAGATAAGCTGGGGCAATAAATTTATCCTGGCAGTTCTAATCTGATCAGGATGATAAAAAGGTGAAATGTTCTGGTTATATCTGATAGTAATAATTAACACATTAATTTGTTAGTATAAATCAAAACAGTTATTTTTTTGTCCTGCACAGCTCAAAATGGACACTAGATAAGCCCTCAAGAACCCTTTCCTCCCTACCCATTTTGTTTCCAAGAGAAAAATTAACTGACAGAAAGTCAAGTTCCCCTTTTCTCCCTCAGGCAGTAGACTGCTGCTGGCTCTGGTTGGTAGGGGCAGGGACAAGTCAGGACATCCTGATATCTGCCAATGTCCACCTTTCAGTCCATGCACAGAGAAGGGGAGGAGCTGAGAGGAAATGGTTAAGAAAACCTGGTCAAGCCTTTGCTTTGCAAAAAGAGGAAGGAATCTTTAGAGAAAGGACAAATGTGTAAAAACAATTTTTCTTAGGCGAAAAAACGAAGGACATTTCAGCTTACAAATCTTTGATGATAAGCAATCCTCTAGGGATAGAAAGCTAGAGAAAACATACAACTTAGCCTTCAGAAACAAGCAGCCTGGAAATGAAAGGAGAAAATGTCAGCTGAAAATTCCTGGCAATGAGTTATGGAGAACGTATCATAGCATCTGCATCTTCTTCTTTTAAAAAAAAAAATTATTTATTTTAATTGGAAGTTAATTACAATGTTGTACTGGTTTTGCCATACATCAACATGAATCCACCAGAGGTATACACGTGTTCCCCATCCTGAGCCCCCCTCCCACCTCCTTCCCTGGACCATCCCTCTGGGTCGTCTCAGTGCACCAGTCCCAAGCATCCAGTATCATGCATTGAACCTGGACTGTCGATTCATTTCATATATATTATCCATGTTTCAATGCCATTATCCGAAATCATCCCACCCTCTCCCTCTCCCGCAGAGTCAAAAAGACTGTTCTATACATTTGTGTCTCTTTTGCTGTCTCACATACAGGGTTATCGTTACCATCTTTCTAAATTCCATATATATGCGTTTGGCCTAAAAGCTCAACACTCAGAAAACGAAGATCATGGCATCCGGTCCCATCACTTCATGGGAAATAGATGGGGAAACAGTGGAAACAGTGTCAGACTTTATTTTTTGGGGCTCCAAAATCACTGCAGATGGTGACTGCAGCCATGAAATTAAAAGACGCTTACTCCTTGGAAGAAAAGTTATGACCAACCTAGATAGTATATTCAAAAGCAGAGACATTACTTTGCCNTCAGAAAACGAAGATCATGGCATCCGGTCCCATCACTTCATGGGAAATAGATGGGGAAACAGTGGAAACAGTGTCAGACTTTATTTTTTGGGGCTCCAAAATCACTGCAGATGGTGACTGCAGCCATGAAATTAAAAGACGCTTACTCCTTGGAAGAAAATTTATGACCAACCTAGATAGTATATTCAAAAGCAGAGATATTACTTTGCCAACTAAGGTCCATTTAGTCAAGGCTATGGTTTATCCAGTAGTCATGTATGGATGTGAGAGTTGGACTGTGAAGAAAGCTGAGCACCGAAGAATCAATGCTTTTGAACTGTGGTGTTGGAGAAGACTCTTGAGAGTCCCTTGGACTGCAAGGAGATCAAACCAGTCCATTCTGAAGGAGATCAACCCTGGGATTTCTTTGGAAGGACTGATGCTAAAGCTGAAACTCCAGTACTTTGGCCACCTCATGCGGAGAGTTGACTCACTGGAAAAGGCTCTGATGCTGGGAAGGATTGGGGGCAGGAGGAGAAGGGGATGACCGAGGATGAGATGGCTGGATGGCATAATGGACTCGATGGACGTGAGTCTGAGTGAACTCCAGGAGATGGTGATGGACAGGGAGGCCTGGCGTGTTGCGATTCATGGGGTTGCAAAGAGTCGGACACGACTGAGCGACTGAACTGTACTGAATACTCCATTGTGTATATGTACCTCAGCTTTCTTATCCATTCATCTGCCAATGGTCATCTTGATTGCTTCCATGTCCTGGATATCATAAACAGTGCTGCGATGAACATTGGGGTACATGTGTCTCTTTCAATTCGGTGTGTATGCCCAGCAGTAGGATTGCTGGGTCATAAGGCAGGGCTAGAACAAATAATTTCACAATTTGTATGGAAATACATAAAAAAACCTTGAATAGCCAAAGCAATCTTGAGAAAGAAGAATGGAACTGGAGGAATCAACCTGCCTGACTTCAGGCTCTACTACAAAGTCACAGTCATCAAAACAGTACAGTACTGGCACAAAGAATTATAGATCAATGGAACAAAATAGAAAGCCCAGAGATAAATCCACTCACCTATGGACACCTTATCTTTGACAAAGGAAGCAAGAATATACAATAGATTAAAGACAATCTCTTTAACAAGTGGTGCTGGGAAAACTGGTCAACCACTTGTCAAAGAATGAAACTAGAACACTTTCTAATACCATACACAAAAATAAACTCAAAATGGATTAAAGATCTAAACCTAAGACCAGAAACTATAAAACTCCTAGAGGAGAACATAGGCAAAACACTCTCCGACATAAATCACAGCAGNAAAAAGAATGAAACTAGAACACTTTCTAACACCATACACAAAAATAAACTCAAAATGGATTAAAGATCTAAACCTAAGACCAGAAACTATAAAACTCCTAGAAGAGAACATAGGCAAAACACTCTCCGACATAAAGCACAGAGGATCCTCTATGACCCACCTCCCAGAATACTGGAAATAAAAGCAAAAATAAACAAATGGGACCTAATTAAGCTTAAAAGCTTCTGCACAACAAAGGAAACTATAAGCAAGGTGAGAAGACAGCCATCTGCACCTTCTTAGCAATCTGCTCTATTTTGTCTTACACCAACAGTTTACAAATAAGAATGGAGAGTGTTGTGGTATTATCATTTGGTGGCACTTGTAAGTCAGCCATTCTGTGAGGTGGTTTATGTACAACACCTCATTTGATCCTTAGACCAACTATCTTGCTATCTTCATTAAATCAAAGATGAGAAAACAGGCTCAGAGATTCAGTGATTTTCTCGAGTTCATATGTTTACTCATATTCTTTCATCTATATTTAAAAGTAACCAGACTCACAGATTTCAAAAGCAAACTTATAGTTATCAAAGGGGAAAAGTTGGGGAGGGATAAATTAGGAGGTTGGGATTAACATACACATACTAGTATATATGAAATAGATACTCCACAAAGACCTTCCATATTGCACAGGAAATTCTATTCAATATTCTGTAGTAACCTATATGGGAAAAGAATCTAAAAAAAGAATGGCTACACATATAACTATACAATTTTGCTGTACACCTGAAACTAATACATTATAAATAAACTATACACCAATAAAAAATGAAAAAAAGTAAATCAGCTATACCTCAATATAAAGGAATAATTAAATTTAATAAAGAAAAAATAAAAAAAGAAAAACTAGAAAGTATATTCATTTTTATTTACTATTTTACTTACATTCATTTTATATACTCACTAAGTATCAACTAATATTCTAAACATTTTACACATGCTTTCCAATCTATTTCTCATGACAATCATGTGAGGAGGTTTCTGTCATGATTTTCAGATTACAGAAGTGTAATCTGAGACATAGAGAGGCTAGTAAATTGCCCCAGTTACATAACCAGTAAATGGTAAGAGTCTATTTAGATGCCAGTTCTTGTGGTCCAAGGTGCATCTTCAGCTCAGCTTCCTCTCCAGAAGGGATGAACACCCCAGGAATTACCACATTCACAGACAGAGAAAAAGGGAAATTTGATTCTGTACAAGTAGTTTTGTACAGTCATTACGGGCAAAGATAGGAAGACTGGGTCTCAACTGCGCAGTGGGACATGTGGTGTTCAGAGTTCCTGTGTACTCCACAACCAGTTTTCCCATTATTAACATCTTATATTACTATACTTTTTTATAATTAATGAACCAATATTGATACATTATTATTAGCTAAATTTCATACCTTATTCATTTCTTTTTCACTTTTTACCTTATATTCTTTTTCTATCCCAAGAGTCAATATGTCTTTTTAGGCTTCTTTTGTCTGTAACAGTTTCTCATATTTTCCCTTGTTTTGATGACCTAATCCAATTTGAGGAGTACTGGTTAGGTATTTTCTAAAATGCCTCTAAAATGGAATTCATCTGATATCTTCTCATGATTAAATTGAAGTTATCTCTGTTCAAGAGAAAGACCACAAATGTAAAATATCATTTTCATTTCATAATGTCAAGGGTATGTGCTATCAGCATGATTTAACCACCGTTAATACTGAATTTAATCACATTGCTAAGACAGTGTTTCTCAGATACATCATATACATCATAAAGTGACTCTTTTTGTCCCCATTTCTGTTACTTTGGGAAAAGAAGTCACCATGTATAGCTGACACTTAAGAAGTGGAGAATTATATTCTAACTCCTTGAAGGCAGACTATCTATGTAAATTATTTAAAATTCTCTTTCACAAGAGTTTATTTATTCATCCCCATTAATCATTTATCTATATCATTGGAAGTTATGGATATTTATTTTATACTTTTGGTTATAAAGCAAAATTATTTATTTTGTTGTCCAAATTATTTTAGCTTTGGCAGTTAGGAGCTCTTTTGGTTTCAGTTGGTTCCAGTATATTTTTGACATATAACATTATTGTGAGGAGTTTATTTTGTTTTTCTGAGTACTTTCTTAATTTTTGCACTATAAGATTCTCTTGTGTATTTCCTGTCCTAGTCCCAGAATCTGCCTTCTCTCCAAGGAGCTCTGGTACTTTTCTTGGGCTTGCATGCAAGCATGCTTAGTCACTTCAGTCATGTCTGACTCTTTGCAATGCTATGGACTGTAGCCCTCCAGACTCTGCCCATGGGATTCTTCAGGCAAGAATACTGGAATGAGTTGCCATTTCCTTCTCCAGGGGATCTTCCCGACCCAGGGATGGAACCCACATCTCTTACATCTCCTGCATTGGCAGGCAGGTTCTTCCCTACTAGCACCCCATAGGAAGCCCACTCTTATTGCATTAAAAGACAATATTTAACCAGTAGGGATATTTATTGCTACTCTTGGGATGTCATTATTTATAGTCCAACTCAGCTAACAAAAGAAATGTATGTGTTGTAGGGACCCAGGTTTATATACATACAAATATAAGCATCTCTGTATTTCACTTCAGTTCAGTTCAGTTCAGTCTCTCAGTCAAGAGATCCCATGAATCGCAGCATGCTGGGCCTCGCTGTCCATCACCACCTCCTGGAGTTCACTCAGACTCACATCCATCGAGTCAGTGATGCCATCCAGCCATCTCATCCTCTGTTGTCCCATTCTTCTGCTCCCAATCCCTCCCAGCATCAAAGTCTTTTCCAATGAGTCAACTCTTCGCATGAGGTGGCCAAAGTGCTGGAGTTTCAGCTTTAGCATCATTCCTTCCAAAGAAATCTCAGGGTTGATCTCCTTCAGAATGGACTGGTTGGATCTCCTTGCAGTCCAAGGGACTCTCTATATTTAACTATCTACAAATATCTTAAAATATGGATTCATTCTGATATCTACAACTGTAATGCATATCTACCTGGATCATTCTGGACTCATTTCCTGGAAATTCTCACACAACAAGAGGAAACCTAAATCTCACTATCATTTATCAATTAATTTCATGGTTTAATCCCAGTGTCATAATTCTTAAATTGCCCCTTTAAGAGAAAAAACTTGGCCAACTAGAGTACAGTTAAACTGTGAACAGTTTCTTTTGCCTTTAGTCTTACAGACTCTATTTATTTCCAAAAATTACTAAGGACAACATCTTTTTAACCCAACTGCTTCAGTGGCATTTTTCATATATTTATAATGCACTAGATTGTTTTCTTATATTCTTCATACCCTGCTGGAAATCCCAATGTCTTAAATGACTTTTTAAACATATATGTTAAGGTTCACTCTTCATACTTAAAAGTTCTCTGTGTTTTGACACTGGACTAGTGTCATGTGTTCCCCCATTACAGTATTGTGTAGAATATTTCACCTCCTTAAAAGAAGTCCCCTCTGCTTCACCTATTCAACTCTGTCCGTCTCCCTCTGAACCCCTAGGAAACATTGATGCATTTACCTTCTCTAGTTTTGTCTTTTATGGAATTTAATATAATTGGAATCATGTAATATACAGCCTTTTCAGACTAGTTTTTTTCACATAGCATATACATTTATGATTCATTGGTATATATATTTATTATTTTCTAATTATGAAATAAAGTAGAATTTATAATTTTTTAATGGACCATGTTTTTGGAGTTGTATCTAAAAACTCAGAACCAGAGGGAGTTTCTTCACTTTTTCCCTCCCAGTTTTATAGTTTTTATTTTTTTTTTTAATTTTTATTTTATATTGGAGTATAGTTTTTATCTTTTATTCTAGTCTATTATCTATTGGAGGTTAATATTTGTGAAAGGTATAAAACCTATTTCTAGGATAAATGTTCTGCCTTTGAGTGTCCAATTGTTTCACCATCATTTGTTGCGAATATCATTCACATTCACTCTGTATTGGACTGTCTTTGCTTTTGTTTCAAAGATCAGCTGACTATTTACATGGATCTGTTCCTAGGTTCTTGATTCTGTTACATTGATTTATGTGTCCATATTTTCACCACAACACATGCTGCCTTTTTAATGGTATATTTATAGTACAATTTGAAATTGAATAGTAGGTGTCTTGCAACTTTATTTTTCAGGCAAGTCTTTTTATGCTGATGCAGAGGTGATATATTAATAGAAAAATCAAAATGCAAGACATCTAAGAAATATCTGCTTATATTATGTCTGCAGACCTATCACTTGCTAATGTAAATCAAGTGGCCAAGTTCAGGAGCAATAGAAAGTGAAACATATTTCACCTCTTGATAGAAAAAAAGTCCTTAATCACCCAAGAGCAATAAATATTCCTAGTGGTTAAATATTGTGTGATGAAATAGAGCAATGAAAACTTGCTTTCATCAATTAACTCTAGTATATTCCACTACAGTTTTCTTACTACATTGCTTTTGCAGCTCGATTTTCTTCATAGCACTTACAGCTACCTTATATTATCTTTTAATATTTATATGTGATTTTCTGTATTTTGACTGTAACATACGCTCCATGAAGGGAGGGAGTTATCTTTCTTGTCTATAACTCTAGAGCACAGAGAAGTAATTTTTTTATATCAAACATAAGTGAACATTTGTAAAATAAGAGAAATAGTAAATCCATTCTGATAATACATGGTAATATTCACAGTACATATTTTTAATCAGGTTTCTATTTTGATACCAGGCATATAAGCCATAGGCTTCTCTGGTGGTTCAGATCAATCCCTGGGTTGGGCAGATCCCCTGGAGAAGGGAATGGGTACCCACTCCAGGATGCTTCCCTGGAGAATTCTATGTACTGAAGAGCCTGGCAAGCTTCTGTCTATTGTGTCGCAAAGACTCGACCACCACTGATTAACTAACACTTTTGCTTTCATAAAAATCTCATTAGGCTGGTTCTGTTCCTGATATCTGAAAGGAAAAGTGACAATTCAAAGACAAATTAGTTGTAGACAAGAGCAGAAAGATAAAAGAAAAGCATAAATTAAGAAGACAAATTAAATAGCTTCCCTTCTCACATGTTTCTCCTGGACTTCTCTGTAGCGTCTTTTACTGGGCACAGCTACCTCATGGACATTCTTTTGTCGTTATTACCTGGGACATTCTTTTGATCTTGTGTGTCTGACCACCTATTCATTGCTTCTCACCCTACTCACTTTTCCACAGCTTGAAAATTTCACAGTTTGTTCTGCTCTGATTTTCTTTATACCTTCTTTTCAGTGGCTGCATTCATATACACAGGTTTTGCTATGCTTCTCATAACACATTTATTAATTTCTACCTAATAACATTTTTATTCCTGAATTCCAAAACTTCACTTCTGACAGAAAGCTGGTTACTTGCCCCTGAAAAAAAGAAAAACAAAAATGCCTGCACCCTAAGTTTCAAGTCCAAGCTTGTCTGAATTCCACAGTTCTGACTCCCTCACACACAAGTATGCTCAGCTCAGTCATTCAGTTGTGTCCAACTCTTTGCAACCCTATGGACTGTAGCCGGCAGGCTCCTGTGTCCATGGGGATTCTCCAGGCAAAAATACTGGAGTGGGTTGCCATGCCCTCCTCCAGGAGATCTTCTTGACCCAGGGATCAAACCTGCATCTCTTACGTCTCCTGTACTGAGAGGCAAGTTCTTTACCACTAGTGCCACCTGGGAAGCCCCAAATACCTTCTCATTTACACCAACACTACATAATTATTGAGCCCTGCAAGTTCCAGCACTGGAATATCTATGATGATTGTTTCCTTCTTACCATTTATTTTGCTTCCTCAATTAAACTCTCTCACATACATAACAAAATGATTTACTAATTGTCAAATGGCTTTCCTCACTCTCAGATTCAGTATTTCTTAAGCAGTCTTAACCCCCGTTTTGAGACTTCAGGTTAGAAAGCACTGAAAGCTTCCTAATCTTCATGAGAACGTAATAGATTTCTCAAACTGTAGCTTAAATCCCTCTAGGATCGCCTTTCTAGTTTTTCTATGACTATCTCTAATTTAGTTGTCAGTTATGCGTGTGTTTAGTTTGGCATGTGTGTGTACTAAATCATCTCAGTAGTGTCTGACTCTGTGCAACTCCACGGACGATAGCCTGCCAGTCTCCTCTGTCCATGGGATTCTCCAGGCATGAATACTGGAGTGGGTTGTAATTTCCTTCTCCCTTAAGTTTGAAGAAAGCACCAGTCTGCACATCTATGCAAAGTGCATTCCTTATGTACATTACACTTCATTAAATGGTTAGAGAGTGACCATGGAGAGGATGAAAGGGGATATGTTAATTAAGGCATTTCTACCTTCCTGTATTACTCAGAAAGACACTAAAGCTATGGTTTATATTTAGCTCTAATTAAGACACTCATGCCTTTTACATATTGATATTTTATATTTACTCCTTAAGGAAAAAGAAGAAAATTATAAGTTCCAAGTTAGTAAAAATTAAAAGAATCAAACGAAATTCAAAGAAATAAAAGCCTAGTGAGGAAAACTAAATAGAAAATGTCATATATCAAAGCTACTAATGACAACAGCAATAAAAAACTATTATAAGATGTATGAATTCTTTAAAAAGAAATATTGATCAGTACTCAAAGGGTATAAACAATGCAGTAATTCTTAAAGTGTATGGAAGACCTGAATAAACATGAAAAGATTTAAATTCATAGAGAGGAAGTTTAGATTTTATAAAAATATAAATTTTAACCCATTCATCAATAAATTCAGTTTATTGGAACTAGATAAACTACTTTGGGAAATCGTCAGTATCCATTTAAGCTGGACATATGTATAATGTATGGCTTAGTGATACCATTCTGAAGTTTGTATGTGTTTGTATGTGTGTGTGTGTAGACTCATGTACATACAGACATATATTTATTAGAGGAAGTCATCAAGAGGATATGATGGCTAGTAGACTGGCAAGCTGGATCTGGTCACCTGGAGTCTCCACACCCTCCCCTGTCCTTGGGATATACGTTCTGCCTACTCTTTCCCACAGTGGAAGCCATTTCAAGAATGAAGCCTCAAGAAAGGATGTATTGTTGAGATCATCTGGATGGTATAGGACTGAACCTCACTAACACCTCTTTGTAAACTTTTAAATGATTCCTGCTGGCTGATGCAGAGATATACTCCTCTTGCAGTTGCCCAAGACAAGACTCTTCTATTACCCTGCTTATCAAACCTGCCACCTACCAGTATGGAGTAGTCTGACTCTTTCTTCAGTCCCTCATTGCTTTCTGAGTTTGGGAGCCAATTTGCAAACAGACACATGCATATTTATATATGTAGGTACCCATATGTATACTTTTGCCTCTACATGTAAATCCCACTCCTAAGTATATACTTACATACATGTGAAACAGAAATGTGTGCATATGCAAGCTAACAATACAAGTATACACTGAACAGTCTTATACATAACTATATTATTAATAATAGAAAGCATAAATGTCTATACAAAATTAAATGAATAAAGAATATATCAATATAAATAAAAATAAAGCAGTTGAACTAAACAAATTATGACTACATGGAAATGTATGGAAAGATTTGCAAATTACAATACTGACCAAATGTGATAGCTACAAATAGTAAATACCAAATCATTTTATATATTAAGTCATGAAATAAAAAAAAAAAGTAATCTCTTGTGTTAAATGTCAAGATGGTGGTTAATTTTGAGAGCAAATAGGAGTGGAAGGAGTCATGGAGGGATACTTCCATGGTGTTTATGCTTTACTTTTTCATTTGAATGGTTGCCACATGTTGTGATTATTTTGTATAAGTCACTGAGGAGCACACTAATTCTCTCTTAAAAGTTTCAGTTAAAACATTATGAAAAGAAAAATGCTCAACCCCACCAGAAATGTGAAAAATATGAATCAAAATAATGGGCAAAAATTAAAAACTTTGATGACATTTCTGGTCAGGATACTAGGGAATGTATGCATGCTCAGCCATGTCCAACTCTTTGTGACCCTATGGGCTGTAGCCCGCCAGTCTCCTCTGTCCATGGGATTCTCCAGGCAAGAATACTGGAGTGGGTTGCCATACTCTCCTCCAGGAGATCTCCTTACCCAGGGTTCGAACCGGCATCTCCTGCATTTCAGGCAGATTCTTCATCACTTGAGTCATCAGGGGAGCCCATTCTAAGGAATAAATAATCACAGAACACTCTTATGTGGTATAACCACTCTGAAGAGCAAAGAGGGAGGAAAAGGCATTTGCAGTTTTCATATATGTCTAGACAATTGTACAGGAATATTAATGGCAGCAATGTTTAGAATAAGAAAAAACAAAAAGTCATTCAAGTATCTTTCAGTGAGAAGACAAATAAATTTGGATTATTTTCTTTTTTTTTTTAGTCTTTTTTTTTGTATTTATTTATTTTTTTACACAAACTCCCAAACATGAACCCCCCTCCCACCTCCCACCCCACATCATCCCTCCAGATCATCCCCATACACCAGCCCCAAGCATCCTGCATCCTGCATTGAACATAGACTGGCAATTCATTTCTTACATGATAGTATACATATTTCAATGCTATTCTCCCAAATCATCCCACCCTCTCCCTCTCCCTCTCCTTCTCCCTCAGAGTCCATAAGTCCGCTCTACACATCTGTATCTCTTTTGCTGTCTTGCATACAGGGTCCTCATTACCATCTTTCTAAATTCCATATATATGTGTTAGTATACTGTATTGGTGTTTTAAGGCCTGGCCTGCTGCAGTCCATGGGGTCGCAAAGAGTTGGACACGACTGAGTGACTGAACTGAACTGATTTTGTTCTCAAATGAAAAGATCCACAGGGTTACCCTTGCTTATTTATAAAGGATTCACTGGGAGAATAATTTATCCTTACTCTTCCATGAAATGTGTTGCTTGCCTACAAGCTCAAGGCCCTGGTGTCTCTTCAGGGAATGCTAATTGCCTGGAAGGGCAGATAAAGCAAAAGCACAGGTAAGCGTGACTCAAGTGCCACATTTGACCTATCCTGCCACTTCAGGGCCACTGTTGATGACCAGTACTGCAGTATCAAAGGGAGACAGTGGCCTTCTCTTCCACTTAGGCAACTCATTTCTGAACAATGAAATTTTTCTATCAATCTTTAGCCACTGGAGCTTCTGATGCCTTATTCAAGGCCTCCCCAGGTGGCCCTAGTGGTAAAGAACCTGCCTACCAATGCAAATTAGATGTAAGAGATGTGGTTTTGATTCCTGGGTTGGGAAGATCCCCTGGAGGAGGGCATGGCAACCCATTCTCCATTATTTCTGCCTGGAGAATGTCATGGACAGAGGAGCCTGGAGGGTTACAGTCCATAGGGTTGAACAGAGTCAGACTGAAACAACTTGGCATGCATGGATGCACGCCTGATTCAAAGATATTTTCTTCTCTGTTTTTGACCCTTTGGTCTCATTTGGACCTCAGCTCCTCTCCTAACCTGGCTCCTTCTCCTGGGTTTTGCCTTAATAACTTCTGCAGCTCACTGCTCTTTGATCTTGGGTCTCAGCTGGGTGCCTTTTTTTCTTGGTGATATTTAAAATGAAATTTCATGTTTTAGATTTTTTTTTCAATGGAATTGAAAAGTTTGCAGTTAAAATAGACATGTTACATTTTCACTTTAAAACTTTTAGATTATCCAGATGTGCCAAAGTTTGTAGCAAAGAATTGTTGATAAAACATTCAAATTTTAACTCAATAACACAGAAAGTGTATAATTCACACATTTTAATAAACTTTCATGAATGGTGTATTTTGTACCTTTCTTATAGCTGTGAGTCTTCATATAAGAATAAAAATAGGATTACTTTTTTTTTTTGTAATCAGGCAATAGGTACATATTTCCTGGATTGTTTGTATGATAAGTCACTTCAGTTATGTCTGACTCTTTGCAGCTCTATCAACTGTAGCCTGCCAGGTTCCTCTGTCCATTGAATTTCCCAGGCAAGAAATATTGGACCAAGTTGCCATTTCCTTCTCCAGGGATCTACCCAACCCAGGGACTGAATCCACATGTCTTACATCTCCTGCCTTGGAAGATGGGTTCTTCTCTATTAATGCTACCTGGCATTGTTTAGATGTACTCAAAACCCACGGATACTGATTTCAAAGAAAATTAAATGTATCTGAAAATATGATGCAGCTATAAATCATGAATGGAGAAGGAAATGGAAACCCAGTCCAGTATTCTTGCCTAGAAAATCCCATGGACAGAGGAGCCTGGTGGGCTGCCGTCTATGGGGTCGCACAGAGTTGGACATGCCTGCAGCAACTTAGCAGCAGCAGCAGCAGCATGAATCATGAATCCAGCTTATTTAATGTTAAAGTAAATTCAGTTGGAATAAAGTGAAAAGTGGCTATAATCTTCCAATTTTTTTTAGTGAAACATGCAATAATGGAAGAAGAATAAATGAAAAATGTCTACCAAAGACCCCACTATAGAACATTGGTGGTCAAGCTTCCTCATTGCTTCTAATATTTCATCCAGTGACTATAAATTGCCAGCTCTAAAACCAGGCTTGCAGTTCGCTTGTCTGGATTAGAAACTTCTCTTGTCTTTTAAATCCTTTAAAGTTTTCTTCAGGTTGAAATCAAATCAGGTATTCTTTTTTTACCTAACAACTCATATTACACCATATCAGAAATAATTTTAGGGCTGAAAGCTAATTTGAAGCCCTGAAAACAGTTAATCACTTTGAATTGTACTCAGAAAAAGTAAAAGAGCCTATAGAAATTCCATACTTCTGTTTTGGAGGTATTTTATATGAAGGGAAGAGGATCAATATTTCTTCTCTTTCATTCATTCACCTATTTGTCCAATTAATCATCCATTCAGTCACTCATCCTTTCATTCAACAGACATTTGTTAATTATTTACTATTATTCCAGTACAACTTAAGCACTAGGGATTCAGCAGTGAATAAACAAGTTTCTTGCTATCAGGGAACTTACGTGTGGGCAGGGAAAGGGTGAACAAAGGTCAGATGGTGGTGACAAGTGTTAAGAAGATAGGATAAGGGAATAGAAAGTGAATGGAAGGGAAGGGTGATATTTTATGTATGATCAGGAATTTGGAGATTTTTGACCAGAGATTTGAATAAAGTAACAATATGGGCCATCAAAATATTTAAGGGAAAATTGTATTAAACAGAGGGACCAATTAGCCCTAATGCCCAAGGTAGGCACATACTTGGTGTTTTTAAAAACAGCAGTAAGTCAGAATGGCTGGAATACATGAGGAGAGTCCAGTGAGAGAGCGATTGCAAGAGATAAGGGAAAATATTACACAGGGAACTTTGGATTTTACTTTTAGTGAGACAAGAAACTATTGGAGGACTTTGACCAGAGGAGTGACAAGTTTTAAATATATCACTCAGGCTCTTTGTGGGAGAGAGTAGATTGAGATGAGACAATGTGGGAAACTAGAGAGATGAATTAGGAGTCCATAGTAATAGTCCAAGTGAGACATATGTTTTAGCAGTTGCTTTTAAGAAATCTTCAAAGTGGATACCAATCTACCAATCATTGTGCCCCACACTGCCCAAAATCTTCTCTGTGTAATAAAGAAATATGGCTCCTGGCACCCAGTGCACATGACAGACAGAGAGATTGTCTTTCTCTGCAAGCTTAAATGTTTGTTGTTACTGGTAATAATCATGGCAGGTCTCTATATTCCAAAGCAACTTTGTAGGCAAATAGAAGCCACTTAAAATACGTTTTAGTAAAAAATATTTTTAGTGAAATACCTTCTTAAAAATTGAAGTCATATTGAGGTTGTTGAATCAGTAATGAGACAATAAGTTAGAAATAAGTCCTGTTTCAATGGCTGGTCAAATAATATGCCTGCAATGTGAGAGACCTGGATTCTATCCCTGGGGTGAGAAGATCTCCTGCAGAAGGGAAAGTCTACCCACTCCAGTGTTCTGGCCTGGAGAATTCCAGGCAAGAAATAGTCTATGGGGTTGCAAAGAGTCGGACATAACTGAGCGAGTTTTACTTTCACTTTTCAGGCAAGTATATAGAGACAGAAAGAATAGTGTTTGCTTAGGGCTGAGAAGGATGGGAGGTATGTGTAGGGGGTGATAGCTAGAGGTACAGGGTTTCTTTTATGAGTGCTAAAAATGTTCTAAAATTGATTGTGGTGATGGGTNAGAACTGGACATGGAACAATGGACTGGTTCCAAATTGGGAAAGGAGTGCATCCAGGCTGTATATTGTCACCCTGCTTATTTAACTTTTTGCCAGAGTACATCATGCAAAATGCCAGGCTGGATGAAACACCTGTCTCTTATACACATCTAGATGTGTATAAGAGACAGGGGTAGATGATGTGATAAATGTAAAGTACTTAGAACAATGGAAAGAGCTCAATAAACTTGTAGTTACTTTATTAGTAGTAAACGAGATCATAAGAATTGCCCCTCTGTGATAATAGTTCTTTCTTAAACTTTGGAGCTTACCTTCATTTTTGCTATAGTGAGTGAATTCAAGGAAATTCCTCAAATTTGTTTATGGGGCCCATAAACTTCGGCCATAAAGCTGGAAAGAATTGCTGTGCCTACTTCAGATGGGCAAAAACTATTGTTTGATGAATATCTGCTCATGTCTTTCTGTCATATTTACAAAATATTTTCACCCTTTTTAGTTGTATACCTCCTAAGAATGTTGTATTTGCACTTTAAACACATTAAATAAATCAAAATATTTAATGAAAACATTTAAACTTTCCAGCATACTTCTCAGCACCTCTCTATATCTGTAATTTTAACCTCTAAATAAAAAAATTAAAAATGACTTTAGTTTCCTCAAGTTATTTAATTGTTTGTTGGGTAGTACCTTATGAATTATAGTTTGCCTTAGCTAGTAGGACAATAAAAACATCATTAGTGTAGAAATCTTGATTACCCAGAGGTTACCTAAGCTATCGTATTTACTGAATTTTTCTGGTCAGTTCACTTCAGTCGCTCAGTCTTGTCCGACTATTTGTGACCCCAGGAACTTCAGCATGCCAGGCTTTCCTGTCCATTACCTGCTCCCAGAACTTGCTCAAACTCATGTCCATCGAGTTGGTGATGCCATCCAACCATCTCATCCTCTGTTGTCCTGTTTTTCTCCTGCCTTCTATCTTTCCCAGCGTCAAGGTCTTTTCCAATGAGTCAATTCGTTGCACCAGGTAACCAAAGTATTGGAGCTTCAGCTTCAGCATCAGTCCTTCCAATGAATATTCAGGACTGATTTCCTTTAGGGTTGACTGGTTTGATCTCCTTGCAGTCCAAGGGACTCAAGCATCTTCTCCAACACCACAGTTCAAAGGCATCAATTCTTCGGCTCTCAGCTTTCTTTATTATACTTAAAAAATTTAGAAAACGTTTGACTCTCATACCAGCTTTGCCAGAAAAGTTCACATTTCACATTGACTTAATCATTTATAGATAATGAACTTAAAACACAGTGAAGTGAGACAACTTACACAGACTCATAAGACCTGAGAGGTGTGAAATTCTAGCTCTTTCTGCCTCAGTTGCTACCTAACAGGATAGTGAGAAACAGCACAGTTAAAACTACATACATAAATGAACACATGAATTGTAAATGAACAGCAATAACAATTTGATTAGTTCTAACTAAACCTGGAAGGACCTAACAGATCTTCTAAAAACAGAGCCACCATGTTAAATGACTCTCCAGTGTTCATACAATTATTTTAATAATAGAAATAAAGTAAGTTTAAAGTCTTCCAATCCCCATTGCCCACCATTGCTCCATAGCCAGTGACTGGTTTGCACAGTCATTGTGGGGAATGTGTGCAATCACTTAAAGAGTTAAAGGTAAAATTAGTTCTACTATATATTGATTTCCATTTTGCAGAAACTTAAGAGTTAGGGTCATGGATGACTTATTCCCACACAAATGGTATTGTTTAGCCATAACTTAATAAACAAGCTATTGCCTCTCCCAGATGAAAATCATCCATTCTAAGATTTCCTTTTTGGCTATCACATTGGTTCTTGAACTGCTGTTCACATTAGACATGTCTGCAGCACAAGAAAATTTAATATGTGAATTTAAAATTTGTTTATACTATTTATGATAGTTTATACTACTTATGATAGCTTATAAGATACACATGTTCTACAGCACACATTGCAGCTTTATTCTAGTTTGAATAGAAATTTTGCTGATAAAATTTAAAATATAGAACAACATGAAAACTCTTCTTAAGCATCTGATTTAAAACAATCTTGTTTCAGACAACGTTTTTCTCTGGATATATGCCCAGGAGTGGAATTGAAGGATTATATGGTAGCTCTATTTTTATTGTATCAATGAGTGTCCATACTGTTTTCATAGTAGCTGTACCAATTTACATTCACAACAACAGTGTGGGAGGGTTCCTTTCTCTCCACACCCTCTTCAGCATTTGTTCATGAAACTTTTGATGATAGTCGTTTTGACTGGTGTGAGGTGATATCTCATGATAGTTTTGATTTTCATTTCTCTATTAATTAGTGATGTTGGATACCTTTTCATGAAAGGATGCATGTACCCCAATGTTCATTGCAAAGCTGTTTGCAATAGCCAAGATATAAATGTCCATCAAGAGAGGAATGGATAAAGAAGATGTGGTACTTATATACAATAGAGTATTACTTAGCCATTAAAAGACCTTCTAGACCTAACACCAAAAAAGATGTCCTTTTCATTCTAGGGGGCTGGAATGCAAAATTAGGAAGTCAAGAGATACTTGGAGTAACAGGCAAATTTAGCCTTGGAGTACAAAATGAAGCAGGGCAAAGGCTAACAGAGTTTTGCCAACTATTAATTAGTGATGTTGGATACCTTTTCATGAAAGGATGCATGTACCCCAATGTTCATTGCAAAGCTGTTTGCAATAGCCAAGATATAAATGTCCATCAAGAGAGGAATGGATAAAGAAGATGTGGTACTTATATACAATAGAGTATTACTTAGCCATTAAAAGACCTTCTAGACCTAACACCAAAAAAGATGTCCTTTTCATTCTAGGGGGCTGGAATGCAAAATTAGGAAGTCAAGAGATACTTGGAGTAACAGGCAAATTTAGCCTTGGAGTACAAAATGAAGCAGGGCAAAGGCTAACAGAGTTTTGCCAAGAGAAGGCACTGGTCATAGCAAACACCCTCTTCCAACAACACGAGAAGACTCTACACATGGACATCACCAGATGGTCAATACTGAAATCAGATTGATTACATTCTTTGCAGCCAAAGATGGAGAAGCTCTATACAGTCAGCAAAAACAATATGGGGAGCTGACTATAGCTCAGATCATGAACTCCTTATTACCAAATTCAGACTTAAATTGAAGAAAGTAGGGAAAACCACTAGATCATTCAAGTATGACCTAAATCAAATCCCTTATGATTATACAGTGCAAGTGACAAATAGGTTCAAGGGATTAGATCTGATAGAGTCCCTGAAGTCTATGGACAGAGGTTCATGACATTGTACAAGAGGCAGTGATCAAGACCATCCCAAAGAAAAATAAATGCAAAAAGGCGAAATGGTTTATCTGATGAGGCCTTAAAAATAGCTGAGAAAAGAAGAGAAGCTAAAGGCAAAGGAGAAAGGGAAAATAGCAAGGAGAGATAAGAAAGCCTTCCTCAGTGATCAGTGCAAAGAAATAGAGGAAAACAATAGAATGGGAAAGATTAAAGATCTCTTCAAGAAAATTAGAGATACCAAGGGAACATTTCATACAAAAATGGGCACAATAAAGGACAGAAATGGACCTAACAGAAGCAGAAGATATTAAGATGAGGTGGCAAAAATACACAGAAGAATTATACAAAAGAAATCTTCATGACCCAGATGACCACAATGGTGATCACCCACCTAGAGCCAGACATCCTGGAATGCGAAGTCAAGTGGTCCTTAGGAAGCATCACTGCAAACAAAGCTAGTGGAGGTGATAAAATTCCAGTTGAGCTATTTCAAATCCTAAAAGATGATGCTGTGAAAGTGCTGAGCTCAATATGCCAGCAAATTTGGAAAACTCAGCAGTGGCCCCAGGACTGGAAAAGGTCAGTTTTAATTCCAATCCCAAAGAAAGGCAATGCCAAAGAATGTTCAAACTGCCCCACAATTGCACTCATCTCACACGCTAGCAAAGTAAAGCTCAAAATTTTCAAAGTGAGGTTTCAAAAGTACATGAACAGAGAACTTACAGATGTTCAAGCTGGATTCAGAAGACAGAGGAACCAGAGGTCAAATTGTCAACATCCATTGGATCATTGAAAAAGCAAGAGAGTTCCAGAAAAAAATCTCTGCTTTATTGACTATGCCAAAGCCTTTGACTGTGTGGATACAGTAAACTGTGGAAAATTCTTCAAGAGATGGGAACAACAGATCACCTGACCTGCTTCCTGAGAAATCTGTATGCAAGTCAGGAAACAACAGTTTGAACTGGACATGGAACAATGGACTGGTTCCAAATTGGGAAAGGAGTGCATCCAGGCTGTATATTGTCACCCTGCTTATTTAACTTTTTGCCAGAGTACATCATGCAAAATGCCAGGCTGGATGAAATACAAGCTGGAATCAAGATTGCTGGGAGAAATATCAATAACCTCAGATATGCAGATGACACCACCCTTAAGGCAGAACATGAAGAAAAACTAAAAATCCTCTTGATGAAAGGAGAGAGTAGATTGAGATGAGACAATGTGGGAAACTAGAGAGATGAATTAGGAGTCCATAGTAATAGTCCAAGTGAGACATATGTTTTAGCAGTTGCTTTTAAGAAATCTTCAAAGTGGATACCAATCTACCAATCATTGTGCCCCACACTGCCCAAAATCTTCTCTGTGTAATAAAGAAATATGGCTCCTGGCACCCAGTGCACATGACAGACAGAGAGATTGTCTTTCTCTGCAAGCTTAAATGTTTGTTGTTACTGGTAATAATCATGCAGGTCTCTATATTCCAAAGCAACTTTGTAGGCAAATAGAAGCCACTTAAAATACGTTTTAGTAAAAAATATTTTTAGTGAAATACCTTCTTAAAAATTGAAGTCATATTGAGGTTGTTGAATCAGTAATGAGACAATAAGTTAGAAATAAGTTCTGTTTCAATGGCTGGTCAAATAATATGCCTGCAATGTGAGAGACCTGGATTCTATCCCTGGGGTGAGAAGATCTCCTGCAGAAGGGAAAGTCTACCCACTCCAGTGTTCTGGCCTGGAGAATTCCAGGCAAGAAATAGTCTATGGGGTTGCAAAGAGTCGGACATAACTGAGCGAGTTTTACTTTCACTTTTCAGGCAAGTATATAGAGACAGAAAGAATAGTGTTTGCTTAGGGCTGAGAAGGATGGGAGGTATGTGTAGGGGGTGATAGCTAGAGGTACAGGGTTTCTTTTATGAGTGCTAAAAATGTTCTAAAATTGATTGTGGTGATGGGTGCACAACTGTGGACACATATTCAGTTGGCTCTTGCGTAATATGGGTTTGAATATACAGATTTTTTTCAATCAGTACTCTATGACATGTGGTTGGTTGACTCTGTGGATACAGAGCCAGGGATTAAAAGGACCAATAATAAATTTATACTCAAATTTTTAGTTGGGTGGGGATTTGTCACCCTAATCCCTACATTGTTCAAGAACCAATAGTACTAAAAAAAAACATTGTACACTTTTGATAGGTGAATTGTATGCTGTGAGTTATATCTTAATAAATTTGTTGTCCAAAAGATGATGATAAAACTGATGAAGTCTCATCTATATAAAAAATGGTCACATAATTCATGTTAATTTTAAAAAAAAACTAATATATCAGTGAGTCAAGAAATTAAAGTTATTCTGTGCTCAATTTCTTGAGAATGTTTACAAACTGTCCACTTTGCTTTTGGGAATGGTTATGCTCATCTATGTATTTTATATTCTCTTTTTGGGAAAATTCAGTTCAGTTCAGTTGCTCAGTTGTGTCTGACTCTTTGCGACCCCATGAACCGCAGCACGCCAGGCCTCCCTGTCCATCACTAACTCCCAGAGTCCACCCAAACCCATGTCCATTGAGTTGGTTATGCCATCCAATCATCTCATCCTCTGTCATCCCCTTCTCCTTCTGCCCTAAATCTTTCCCAGCATCAGGGTCTTTTCAAATGAGTCAGCTCTCCTCATGAGGTGGCCAAAATATTGGAGTTTCAGCTTCAACATCAGCCCTTCCAATGAATACCCAAGACTGATCTCCTTTAGGATGGACTGGTTGGATCTCCTTGCAGTCCAAGGGACTCTCAAGAGTCTTCTCCAACACCACAGTTCAAAAGCATCAATTCTTTGGTGCTCAGCTTTCTTTATAATCCAACACCCACATCCATACATGACCACTGGAACAACCATAGCCTTGACTAGACGGACCTTTTTTTGGCAAAGTAATGTTGGGAAAATTGGAGAGAAGGAAAAGTCAGATTGAACTTGAACTCTTTGGAAAGAAAAAAGTATCATTAACCATTAGTTGACTACCATTTATCATTAGGCTTCCCAGATGGCACAGTGGTAAAGAATCCACCTGTCAGTGCAGGAGACACAGGATTCAATCCCTGAGTCAGGAAGAACCCCTGGAGTAGGAAATGGCACCTACTCCAGTATTCCTGCCTGAGAAATTCCATGAAGAGAGGAGCCTGGTGGGCAGGCTACAGTCCATGGGTCGCAAAGAGTTGGACACAACTGAGTAGGCACATACGGTATACATACATACTGTATTTATCAGTAATTAACCACCCCAAGGAAATTAATTGCCTGAATTTATGTTTGTGTTAGATATGCCTACAAGGTTTGTTTGAGGTATCCTTAGTGTTCATGGTAAATTTCAGGCAAAGAGTGCTCTCCAAGTCAGGCATCAAGAAAGAGAATTGTGATTTTTTTTTTTTTAAGTCAGGAAAGACAATCTATAATGAACACACACTTCCTGAAGCAACATTGCCTTTCAGAGGCTTCTTAAGAATTCTCACTATTGGCAATAAACTTTTATCTAGAGATACTTTCTCACAGGACCTGCATGATCTGATGGATCTGGTTCTTTCATCTACTTCTATTACCAAAAGCTGCCAATCCATGGTTCAAACCAGCTGCTGCTGCTGCTGCTACGAAGTCACTTCAGTCTTGTCTGACTCTGTGCGACCCCATGGACGGAAGCTCACCAGGCTCCGCCATCCTTGGGATTTTCCAAGCAAGAACACTGCAGTAGGTTCCCATTTCCTTCTCCAAAGCATGAAAGTGAAAAGTGAAACTGAAGTCGCTCAGTCATGTCCGACTCTTAGCGACCCCACGGACTGCAGCCTACCAGGCTCCTCCATCCATGGGATTTTCCAGGCAAGAGTACTGGAGCGGGTTGCCATTGCCTTCTCCATCAAACCAGCTACCTACCAAATTATGTTTGTTGAGAGGTTCAATAGCAATACTGTAAGATCAATCTATATATGCTGTTTGGATAGATTTGAGAATGCATACAGTTTATAAGCCCTGAGTCAAAGGCTGCTGAGCTTAGTGGTGTACAAATGAAAAAAATAACAGGTGTTCTTAGATCTGTTATTAAGTTTTGTACCAAGAATTACTGGATCTTATGCAGAGGTGTTTAGAACTGCTTCTTTGAACTGCTTCTGTACTTACATCCCAACTCCTAGAATATTTGCTCATTGTGAAACATTTCTATCAGATTATAATGATACTTCAAATGTAATGAATCCTAGTACCCTTTGCGGTGCAGAAAAATTACTTTGCATATTAATAAACTCACTAAACAGATATAATTGCTTTCTTATCCCAAGGAAAAGGAAGATGAATAACTACTTTTAGGGCAATAAACTAAAGGGTTTGTAAAGGGGTTTTATGCTGAAAAGCACATAGGCACAATAGTATTTTGTACTGGTTTGGAGCAACAGACAAAACAGGGTCCTGGATTAGGTACTGTGATTAATTAGTTTCAATCCAAGGTCATAACTCTAACTGTGGAGCCTAGACATCTTGTAGAGACTGTCACAAGTGAAATGGGGCCAGGTACTCTTGAGAGAGCATCTTGTCCCCCTGGATGCTATTATGGCTGAAACCTGAATATGCTGATGAAGAATATGGGCAGGTGTCCCTGGCTGGTGACTATGCATGGAAACCTGGGCTGTTTTTGGTATGCAAACAGGAAGAGTAGGCTGTAGAGGCAGGAACACAGGTGGATAGATGCTTACTTATGTGTCTAGCTAGACTATGTTTCTTTTTGTCCTGCCCTAACCAGCAAATAGCTACATATTCACTATTCATAGCCTCAAATTCACACTAAAAGTAAAGTTCCCCTACAGACTTTTTCAAGTGAACAAATCCCCAATTTCCATTTTCTGGAAACTTTACTCCTGATTCCATTTTCTCTCACTGCTTTTATTCTTCTTCAAATCACTTCAGTTAATCATGTCTTTCAAGCACTATACAGGGCTGTACGGCTGTAACTGATTTTGAGTAGGGCACAGCATATTAGAAGATCAGCTCATTTTACAGAAGCAAAAAATTGAGAAAGGGTGGTAGGAAAAGTAACTTTGGAGGAAGGAGCAGAAGTGTAAAGTATGACTATAATTTATTGGTTGGGTTTCGAGGATTTGAATGGAATTTCATTATGTTACCATTTCTCTCAATAAATTTTAAAATCCACTCAATACTCCACTCAACATAGATGCTATACGCTTACCTTACCATGCTTCATTAAAGGTCCTAAATAGGACGCTGACTGAGAGATTCTTACTTTTCCTTGTATAGAATTCATTAGCACATCTGTTCATTTCTTAGGAGATTTAATGCTTCCTGCATTGTTCTGTTCCCTGGTTTGTTAGCCGATTGGGAACTGGTGTCATGTTTCGCCTACCACTGTTTCACCTACACTACCCACCACCGTGTCATATCCCAGTAGGTACTAAATATTTTTGAGTGACTGAGTGCCAAAATATATTGCACTTTATTCTACAAGTAAATTAATGCATTTTGTTAGCTGATAAACACAACTGCTAAAAAATCACTGCAGATGGTGATTGCAGCCATGAAATTAAAAGATGCTTACTCCTTGGAAGGAAAGTTATGACCAACCTAGATAGCATATTGAAAAGCAGAGATATTACTTTGCCAACAAAGGTCCATCTAGTCAACGCTATGGTTTTTCCAGTGGTCATGTATGGATGTGAGAGTTGGACTGTGAAGAAAGCTGAGCACTGAAGAACTGATGCTTTTGAACTGTAGTGTTGGAGAAGACTCTTGAGAGTCCCTTGGACTGCAAGGAGTTCCAACCAATCCATCCTCAAGGAGATCAGCCCTGGGTGTTCATTGGAAAGACTGATGCTGAAGCTGAAACTCCAATACTTTGGCCACCTCACATGAAGAGTTGACTCATTGGAAAAGACCCTGATACTGGAAGGGATTGGGGGCAGGAGAAGAAGGGGACAACAGAGGGTGAGATGGCTGGATGGCATCGCTAACTCGATGGACATGAGTTTGGGTGGACTCTGGGAGTTGGTGATGGACAGGGAGGCCTGGTGTGCTGTGATTCATGGGGTCGCGAAGAGTTAGACATGACTGAGCGACTGAACTGACTGACTGACTGAGAAATACTGAATTATCAGTAAATTCTCATGAGCATTACTTGTCCTGGTATAATTCTGGACTAATTGCCATCAATCAGACCTGTGATTAAGCAATAAAGTGGTTGCTATTTGATGAATATGACTTTATTTGGATTAGAGATCTATTTCTAAAATATAATTTATATTTATTTCCATAACACAGAAATATAGCTGGTCTCTGATATATGAAAAGAAATCTATAATAATTTACATGTTGAAATCAATTCTTACTACTTTTTAAAAATACAGTTGTTTCAAGACTCTTAGATAAGGTCAGAAAAGGATATTAATGAATCATTTAGACCCTTACCATTTCAGGGCAGTTTGGGTACCAATAGTAATCAACATGGCCTGGAGTTGCTAGAAAGGTAGGTCTCAAATCTTACTGTGTCTGAATTTGACTGGCCGTACAACCTCAACCAGCCTAGTTGATGCAAGTGAGCAGCTTAGTGAGGTTTTGAATATCAGTGCTTCCCTATGAGCAGAATCATGGAAACATACTGGTCACATGGAAACATACTGGTCACCTATCTTCTGAAATGGGAAAAGCAGTCAGTTAAGAGATAGAATTTATAGAGTGCTCACTATGTGCAGAGGTTTAGGTGAGGCTCTTCAGGTCATCACAAATGAATACTTCTTGGAAGACATGTTTCCAGGTACCTCTAGTCAAATATAGGAGACATAGGTCCAAAATCATTATCATACATGCAAGGTCATAATATACTTTTTCCTGGAAAAATGCACAGCACTGTCTGGAACTGTAGTCAACCGCATGACCAATGTGCTGTGTGATCAACAGTTATTCAGAAGTAATGTGAGGATAAGAGCTATTTTGAAATCAGTGTGGCAAAGTACAGAAAAGCCTCGGCATAAGGACACACAATCATATAAATTTACACCTAGTCTGGTGTGGTGATTGTATTACTGGCCCCAGTTCTTTACGCTCCCTGTACCTATACCCTTTGCCATGTACTTTTCAGAGCCTCCCACTGTGGGTAGTATGTACTTCTGTCTCTCCTGACTTTGGTTCAGCTATGAGACTTGCTTTAGTCAATGACCTGAGAGAAATGACAATGTGTCAGTTCTGACTCTCAGCATCAAAAGAACTTAGTGAACTCTGATGAGCACAAGTGCATGAACTGAGGCTGGGGAGATGAGCAGAGGTCAGTGCAATAGTAATAGAACTGGATTTTACTTTTAGTGATCACAGTTTTTTTTTTTTTGGTAAGGATTCCCATTCTGCTTAGTAGCATATGTATCTGAATGCATATTATTACTTATATTAGATTTTTAGCTCCTTGAAGATGAGAATCTATATTATCTATTATTGAATACTTCCATGGAAGCACAAGGTATTTGGTAAATATGCCAAGAGGTAACTCAAATTGTTACATGTGTTAATAAATTATCAAGAACACAAACAGAGACAAGCATTTACAAAAAAAGACAATCCAATCAGAGAGGAAAAATGCTGCAAAATTACAAAAGACTGTTTTATCCTGAGCATATATTTTATACTTTCTGATCCTTGAAGATGGGAATCTAAATTATACAACACTGTAGAGTCTCCATACTTAGCACACGGTTGACATTTGGTAAATATGTGAAATGGTAACCAAAATGAGTACATGTATGTCCATATTTTTTTTAAATTGCTGACTATTATATCCTATAAAAGAAACTGAATCATAAAAACTATAGGTGTTCATTTACTGTGTTAGGAAACACATTTCCATTATTTACCTTGAAAAAAATCACTTGTATACAAGTGCATTAGCAAATATTAATAGTAATTCTTCTTGTTATATGAATATTCAAATATGAAATATTTGAAAATACTTTGTTTAAAATCACTTTTATAAAACAAGCTGGATAGTATATGCTTCTTTTTATCTTCTCTAAGCAACATGGGAAAAATTAGCTGTTATTAAATAGTTAACCTCATATGGTACAACCATAGCAGCCTTTTAAAATTGCAGGGGCAGTAAACCAGGGTAATTGGAATTAGCCATGGTTAGAAAAGGTGTAGCAGTTCCAGGACAATACCAAGAATCCTTCTTCTGGTCACTGTTTTGGTAGAAAGTTATAACTGACTCCTACCTTTTGTCAGAAACCATTGAGGGTTACTGTGAACAGTTATCTTCCTACATGTTAAAGGGTCTGAGCTTTCAGAGAAAGTCCTTTGTTCCGTTTCCCTACCTCTGTTCAGGACCCTACTGTGTTCAGGTTGACCTGCGATCTGTACACTCAAGGCTCAGTCAGCAGTGGGAGACAGGTGGACAGAGGACAGAACTGATGACTTCTGCCACCACGTGGATGTTTGTTTGCCTTGAACTTCCTGATTGGATCTAGGGACAGGGTCCAGAAAGCTGGCAATTTTACCTTCTGTGTCCTTTCTTTACAGCTCTGTAAATTCCTAAGACTTATTTATTTATGCATCCAATATTTACTGGGTGTTTATCTACCCTTGAAATTTCTTTATAAGCCTCTTCTCTATGAGGAAGACTTCAACCACGTGAAATCTCAGAGATCCTTTCCTCCACACAACTGTTCCGGCCTTTATTTTCTGTATTACTTATTAGGTACTTAAAAAGTCATTGCCTTCAAATGCGTTCTATTTTAAGTTAATATTAAAACCTTTCATTAGATTCACTTTTGTTAATTATATCTATCCAGTTGAAATGTTTCTGAGGGGCAGAGACAGTTTCTCATCTATCTTCATGTGCCCACAGCACTTAGTGCAAAATAGCCATCAGAGCATATTTGTTGATCAAATGCTTGAATGAATAAATGAATGAATGAATGGCTTCATGAGCATCATTCATTAATTTTTTAATTCAATTTTATAGTGCCTGTTCTTGTGAAGCATGCATTCTAATTGGAAAAAGCTCACTTTTTGTAATCCTTGAAAATATTTCATCTAATTCTAATGGTATTTTATAATTGTTGAGAAACATACATTAGTCTGCTTTTTTCCAGTGGACTTAGTAATGCTTATTTGATGTTTACAGTTTATAGAAGATGGTAATCTATAGCCAATACTTGATCAACTGATGTACACAGTTTCTAGATTTTTTCATTAGCACTTTCAACTGTTTAGGAGGATAAAAATGAATAATTTCAATTTCTGTTTTAGAGAATTGTTGTTGTAAAGTTAATAGAGAGATGAGAAGCCTAGCCCTATTGATTTATGAGATCCTTGAACATCACCTGGGAACATCATTTATGCATTTGATTTTTTTTTTTTAACTTCTTTTTTTTATAATTTTTTTTAATTTTTTTGT
>SJYX01003751.1:323508-349458 GCA_006410675.1 Oreotragus oreotragus | reverse complement strand
AGGGGGGTTGCCACCACATTTTTAAGTAATATGCTTATGTTGCTATTTCTTGTTAGATCAATTTTAGGATTTAGCTTTTGACTTCCTAATAAGATAAAGACTCAGCACCTTTTTATTATTCCAGATTCCCACTTTCCCTACCTCCACGTCCCATATACAATATACACAAGTTTTGGTTAAATTGCTATCCAGTATTTATCTTATTGGGAGGCCACCCAAGTCAAACAATAGGCTACAGTTACATTAGGTTTATGGCAAAACTGTTTTGAACTTCCTGTGATTAAAAGCTGCCTCATTTTTAAAAAGTGTTTAGTTAGAGGTGTTTTTTTAAATCACTTTTTCTCTAAATAGTGTTTTTTAGAAAGTCACATTAGGTATCCCTCCGGTCCTGACTTTCCTGGAGAAACCCCTCCTGGAGGCCACTGTCCTCTTGCTCCAATCTGGGCTCTGTAGGGATGCTGCGTAACTCTCTTCTGGAACTTCCCTAACCCCTCTCTTGTGTACTGTCTTATCTTTCCTGATACCCAGGTCTCCTCATTTTTGGCTTATTCCTTTTTTTGGTTGGATCATATCCTCTCAGTGATTTTATGAGAAAGGAGTAAAAATGTACATTATCCTTTGTCTCTGACAGTATCTTAATTCTGCTCTGCTACTTAATTAACAGTTTAACTGGCTATGAAATTTTCAGAATGTTGAAGGCCTTGCTCTGTTGTCCTGTAGCCTCTAGGGCTTCTGCAGTGCCTTGCTGAGTTTCCATCTTTTGTCAGAAACTAGGATTTCTTTTTTCTTTCTGAACTTTTTGTCTCTGTTAGGAGAATTTTCTATCCACTGACTGGGTATTCAGTATGTCCAGTGAATCTAGATAACCATTCTTCCATTTTGGTTATTTTACTGAATTACGTCTCAGATTATCTCCTCTGTTTGTATGTTTTCCCTTCATGGTACCCTTATTAGTCAGACTGTGCTCCTTGAATTAATTCTCTATTTTTTCCCCATCTCTTCTTATCTATTTCTACGTCTTTGTCTTTTTATTTCACTATCTAGAAGATTTCATCAACATTTCTTCTAGTGTTTCTGTGGAAACTTCTTATCTTAGCTACCATATATTTAGTTTCCAAGAACTCTTCCTTGTTCCCTGCTTGTTCTTTTAAGTGTAACCCCATTCTTATGACTTTCATGATTCTGGTATAGCTTTTTGACTGTCTTCCTTTCTTCCCTCTCTGTTTCTTCAAAGTTCCTTTTTTCCTATTTATTTTGGTCTGTTTTACTTTGGAGGCTTTCCTTAATCTGGAGAGCTTTAATTTTCTGATCATAGAATGAGTGAGGCACTAAAGGTTAAAAAAAAAAAAAAAACACAGTAGTGTGAGTGGGGGGGACCAGCTGTTATGTTGTTTTTGATGCCTTTGTTTATTCCTAGAAAATTCTCCAATCCCCTTTTCTTTTTTTTTCAGGCTGTTCTGGTCTTCACTGGGGTACACAAGCTTTTTGTCTCAGCCTGCTAGTTACCCTACTAAGGATCAAACCCACATCCCATGCTTTGGAAGACAGATTCTTAATCACTGGACCACCAGGGACTCCAATCACCTTTTAGAATGAAAGAGAAAAGGATCAGGAGTGATGAGGTGAGTGGAAAGAGGTGTATAAGGTCTGCAGTTTTGAAACAGCATTACAGGTGGTCTGCTGAAGGTGGGGGAGGAGTTTTAACATTCAGCATGGAGGGATTTCACTTATTCTACGCTTTTTCATTTTAGAATTTCCTCTCTCTTTGGAATCATGCTGAGTCTAGAGTCGCTGGGTTTGTAGCCACTCTTGTTTCTTGACTGGAGAGTCCTGATCTTGAAATGTTTTCTAAACGAATTTTAGATAACTTTTTTTCTTTTTTCTAATGAATCAATTAGTAGTTGAGACACTACTGTCATCAGTTTTCCCACATCCATACCTTTTGTTAATTTTCTACTGTCAATTCCAATTCTGCTCTGTCCTCTCCCTGATTCAAAATTACTTCCGCCCAAAATGATCACTTTGTTTCTAAGTTTATAGTGGTTGTTTGAATTGTAATCATACACTGCCCCGTGACATCTCATGCTGTTAGTATCTTTTTACGTTCGTTAGTTAATTTGTTTGTAAGTTGACTAACTCAGAGGTCATCTTGTGAAGCACAAACATAATGCTGAGTGCTGGGAAAACAGAGACTACCAAAGGCAAATTCCCTACTTGCCTGTTGAATGTGAAAAACCTATATATAAGTTATATTTAATTCCATGTGGTAGGCACAATTATATGCTCTTATGAGACCAAAGAAGAGAAATCTATACAACCACAGAGGAAGGGTTGGGGGGATTTCCTGGAGGTAGCAGTTGCCTGAGCTGAATCGTAAAGCAGGTGAAAGTGAAAGTGAAAGTTGCTCAGTCGTGCCCGGCTGTATAGTCCATGGATTTCTCCAGGCCAGAATACTGGAGTGGGTAGCCTTTCCCTTCTCCAGGGAATTTTCCAAAGCCAGGGATCAAACCCAGGTGTCCCACATTCCAGGCAGATTCTTTACCAGCTGAGCCACAAGGGAAGCCCCTTAAAGGAGTTAGCCAGGTGTATTAAGGTGATGGGTGTGGGACAGGGGAGAAAACATTTCAGGGGTGGAAATAAGGGGAGCAAAGATGTGGCATCTGGAAACAAGGACTCTGCGCATGCGTGCTAAGTCTCTTCAGTTATGTCTGACTCTTTGCAACCCTGTGGACTGTAGCCTGCCAGTCTCCTCTGTCTAGTCTCCAGGCAGGAATATTGGAGTGGGTTGCCACTTCCTCCTCTAGGAGATCTTCCCAACCCAGGGCTCGAACCCAACGCCTCTTAAGTCTCCTGCATTGGCAGGCAGATTCTTTACCACCAGCACCACCTGGGAAGCCCAGCAAGGTCTCTATAGGGATAATAGCAGTTCACTAGCTATAAGGCAGAGAGGTGTTGGAGATGAAGCTGGAGAAATAGTGGGGACCTTAAATGTTGTGCTGCGAATCTTGAATTTAATTCTTCAGAAGCACCAGATCAAGAGCATGCAGATTTTAGAGATGTAATTTACATTTTTGAGAAATCAGGTTAGCAGGGAAGACTGTTTTTTGAGGAGTACAAGCCTAGAAGCTGGGTGATCAGTTAAGGAAATATAGTAATTAATCAGGTGAGCAACAATCAGGGCTGAAACCAGTCCTGGGTCATAAGGATGGCGAGGAGGGAATAAACTGATGACAGGACTGGTGGGATTTGATTCGTCAGTAGATCATGGAGGTGAAAGAGAGGGGGAAACTGAGACTGACTTCCTGATTTCTTGCTGTCTACATGTGTATGTGGTAATGTAATCAAATGTTAGAAAACCAGACAGCTGTGTCCCATAGAAGCTTAAGGGAGAGATTTGAACTGGAAAAACAGATTTGGGAGTTATTAGCATAAAGGAAATATTTAAAATCATGAGACTGGGCAAGTTTCTCCAAGGTAGAGTATAGATAAAGAAAAGCACTGAAGAAAGGATAGAATCCTGGGGAAGATTCACATCTTAAAGGAGGGCTCAGGGACAGCCCATGAAGGAGGAAGTTACATAATATCAGACGGCTATAAGGAGGATCTGGAGTGTTTGCCACAGAGAAAATTGAATCTAAGGAAGAAGGAATCAGCTTTGTCAAAGCAATGAAGATGTGATGATTTCAATGAAAAATGGTAATTGGATTTGGTGATAAGGTCAGGTAAAGAGGAGTAGGAAGGTGGAGTTGGCAACCAGACCGCACAATGGGCTAAGATGTGAACGGGAAATTAAGAAGTGAAGTCAGTTACTATATATAGTTTGCTCTTTCAGAAACCCTAGGTAAAGAAGATGATGACAGAACTTAGGTGGCAGCTCGCCCCAACTTGGGTTTCCCTAGTGGCTCAGTGGTAAAGAATCTGCCTGCCAATGCAAGAGACTCAGGTTTGATCGCTAGGTCAGGAAGATCCTCTGAAGAAGAAAATGGCAAGCCACTCCAGTATTCTTGCCTGAGAAGTCCCATGAACAGAGGAGCCTGGCAGGCCACAGTCCATGGGGTCACAAAGAGATGTGACTTAGTGACTGAGCAAAACAACTCTCCAACTCAGATGATCTCAAGCAGCTCAACAGAAAGTCTACTGATGCGGCATGTGCACACATTCAGTAAATCTTCACTCACTACATAAATAGATCTAACCAAATATCAGCACAGACATTTTAGGTTTTTACTTAGCCTTTCTTCCTCTTGTGTGTCATAATAACCTTTTTCCTTGACCACATTTTTTTCCTTAATCATTTCCTTCTGTCAGAAATTGTTTTATGTAGCAAGAAGCTTCTCACAAAAATCTCCATGTCCCATTTTGAGAAATTGGCCTCAAGCCATTTCCTGCTTTGGTCATTAAAAAAATAATAATAGCTGTTATTTGCAGAGTAATCAGAATTCCATCAAGAAATGCTGTGTACATTAAATCTAAGTCATGTTATTGTTATGATTGCTAGTATTAGAATAACAAGGTAGTAACATTGTTCATCTCTAAAACATTTGATACTGTTTAGTGAAGTTTATAATAGATGAGAGGCTGGACTTTCAGAAATCCAAGGTTGAACTATGTACCCTGTGGATGCTCCTTAAATAGTTGTTTGATGACTAATCAGTTATTTCATGGGCCTTAACACAGAAAAGATGATGCCAGAGCAGGCAGAGTTGAAGAAGTGAGCTCATACAAAGGACCAACCCAAAGAATTCTCAGGGAAATGTCAGTAATATTTGTAATATGTATAAAACATTCAAATATGTAAAAACATTTATACAATCTAAAATCCCTTACAAATATGAAAGGAATAATTACAATTATCAAGACAATAAAGTAAGATCCAGCAATCTCACTTCTGGCTTTATACCTGGATATCTATACTTCCTTTTGTTTGTTTTTGACACCACATAGCATGTGGGATCTTACTTTCCCAATCAGAAATCAAACCCATGCCCCGTGCACTGGAAGCACCGTGTCTTAACCACTGGGCAAATAGGGGATTCCCTGGATAGNCTTCTGAATAACCAACAAATCACAGAAGAAATCAAAAAAGAAATCAAAATATGCATAGAAATGAATGAAAATGAAAACACAACAACCCAAAACCTGTGGGACACTATAAAAGCAGTGCTAAGAGGAAAGTTCATAGCAATACAGGCATACCTCAGGAAACAAGAAAAAAGTCAAATAAATAACCTAACTCTACACCTAAAGCAACTAGAAAAGGAAGAAATGGAGAACCCCAGAGTTAGTAGAAGGAAAGAAATCTTAAAAATTAGGGCAGAAATAAATGCAAAAGAAACAAAAGAGACCATAGCAAAAATCAACAAAGCCAAAAGCTGGTTTTTTGAAAAGATAAATAAAATTGACAAACCATTAGCCAGACTCATCAAGAAACAAAGGGAGAAAAATCAAATCAATAAAATCAGAAATGAAAATGGAGAGATCACAACAGACAACACAGAAATACAAAGAATCATAAGAGACTACTATTAGCAATTATATGCCAAGAATTTCCTCTTAAATAAAGACTGTGTCTTGCAGATCTTTCAGTTGTGCCTTGTTGAAATGAATAGATGGTAGAGTGTGCAGAGGGAAACGGTTCTATACTCTTCTGATCACTTCTGTCTTTTGGTGGTCCTGGGTCCCTGCTGCTGCTGCTGTCACTTCAGTCGTGTCCAACTCTGTGTGACCCCATAGATGGCAGCCCACCAGGCTCCCCGATCCCCGGGATTCTCCAGGCAAGAATACTGGAGTGGGTTGCCATTTCCTTCTCCTGGGTCCCTAGACTGTGACTTTTTCAAGTATCTTTCAGCTTTTTCCCCCTTATTCTTACATAAAATAGGAAAGGAAGGCTGAGGGGCATGGGGGATGTGGCTGAAGCTACATAATTGCTACTTCCCCTGTTAAAACTCTCTAGTAACATAGTTTCCCCTAGTGGTAGTCTTTGCTGTGGAGAATACTCCAGGAATATTTTATTTTCCTTTTCCTCTGCCCAAAACATGAGGGCATTTTTATTGGATCATCAACATGAGAAACTGGTAGGATTCCTGGAGGTTAACATCTACAAAAACTTGGACAATATGGCCCCAGGAGTTTCTCTTTTTCAAGCTAGTTCACACTCAGTTTCAGTTGGTTTGTTGAAATGACTGTATGTGTCCCTCCCAGTTTAAGATTTCAGAGGCTTCTGTTCGGGGTAAATTGATAAAGACTGCTAATAATTATATTTGCCTGCCTCCCCAAAGTACTGATTATAATTTTTCCACTGACTTCCAACCTCTGATGAGTCTAACAAAAGTCACTGCATTTCACATTGCTCAGTTATTTTTCTATAATGACGGCATGATAACTTCCAAGTATTATACAGGTTGGAGCTAAAACTGGAAGTCCTACAATCACATTTTAATATAAAGAGAGTATTTTACAAGTTATAAAAGTTACAAAAGTTGTAATTTATTCTGTATAGTACATATCTAAAGACACTAGGAATGGATAAAAAATTGTCAAGCAATAATCACAAATTTATAAATCAATTATTTGATGAAAGTTAGTTCCTCTAAATTAACTACTTGTTCATGTTTTTCTGTACTTTTCACACAGTTTTCAGCATGAATATGGATTATCTTGTCAAATAATTCAAATGGAAAAAGCACTGTAAAAGGCAGCTTTGTAAACAGTAATTTCGAATATGCAAGGTAGATAATTGCTTAGGAGTCATCGAGGTTTGCTTTTTCATATACATGATATTATTACTTTATTTTTTAATTAATTGTGGTGCTTTTGAAATAGAATTGAATTCTCAAGCATCAGAACTGATATTCCTGATTATATTCAGAATACAAAGACACGGTTTTCCAGCAGTAAACAATATTCTACTTTATTCAACTTGTTCTCTTCTACTTTATTCAACCTGGGATACCTCTAAGAGTGTTACTGGCATGTGAAAACACTGAGTCTGGTCATCTGCTAGATTTAATAAGTCATTTGAGTTCTTTCTTTGAAACAGGTGCTTGCTTTCTGCAGTTTTAAAAATGGTGTCTACAACAGTCAAATCGAGAATAACGTTAATTGGAAAGTGTAACAGTGAGGACTGGACATGGATTGAAGAATGATAGAAGATAGTGGTAAGATTCCAATGAAAATAACATGACCATTAATGTGAAGAATTTATTCAATGTTCTTTCATCATAACTTTTCATCAGAGATAAAGTGATCTCTTTACTAGTAAAAGTCATGACTTATTTGTCAGTACAATTTCACTTATGAATGTAAGCTTTTCAAATTACATTTTAATAAATGTTGATACATAAAATTCAGGCTATGTATTCTCAAGGGTTCTAAATGTCATCATTCTTAAAAACCAACCCTTTAAATTTATTTTCTATCCATAATCTATTATACCCATGGGATTCTACCCTGCTAATTTCCATAGTATTCTATAACTTCCACATCACTGCAAACATATAGGACCCAAACCAGGGTCTCTGACAGCTGGAAAGTAATGCATTATTTTATTGAGTGCATTTCCTATAAATGTTCCAGCTCATATTAATTTTAGATTAACAGAACAACGTATCCCATTAGAGTTCTATCATTGTTTGAGGAAAGAAAAATAATGAAATGTGTTCAGTACATGGTCTCTATTCTTAACCACTTGAAAATTAAATCTAAATTCACATAAATTTGGTTTATTCCTATAGCATAAATGTCCATGCTTCAGGACTCCATGAACTCTTGGTTTTAGAACCATTTTTCCCAGCAAAAAATTCTAGAGATGCTTGAAATTGTGGTAGTCAGCTGGCCAAGAGGTCAGGGGAAAATGGCAGATAAGGCAAATCTTCATAGCTAAATTCGGTTAACTTCTGAAGCACTAGTTGTGGGATGTGTGGTCAGGCATTGTCATGGAAAAGAATTGGGTCCATTCTTTTGACCAATGCCAAGCTGCAGGTGTTGCAGCTTTCAGTGCATCTCACTGACTTGCTGAGTATACTTCTCAAATATAATGGTTTTGCCTGGATTCAGATGGCTGTAGTGGATCAGACGGGCAGCAGACCACCAAACAGTGACAATGACTTTTTCTTTTTTTGGTGCAAGTTTGGCTTTGGGAAATGCTTTGAAGCTTCTTCTTGGTCCAGCCACTGAGCTGGTCACTGCCAGTTGTATAAAATCTATTTTTCATCATATATCACAATCTGATTGGGAAATGGTTCATTGTTGTGCAGAATAAGAGGAAGATACTTCAAAACGATAATTTTTCTGACTTGCAGTCAGCTCATGAGGCACCCACTTATGAGCTTTTTCACCTTCCCCATTTGCTTCAAATGCCAAAAGAAAGAATGCTGGACATTGACTTCTTTGGCAACTTCTTGTGTAGTTGTAAGACAATCAGCTTCGATTATCATCTCGGTTGTTGTCAGCCTCCAATGAATGGCTACTGAGCTCCTCATCTTCAAGGCTCCAGTCCCCTTTACAATACTTCTTGAACCACCACTGCACTATATATTCCTTAGCTATTCCTGGACCAAATGAGTTGTTGATGTTGCAAGTTGTGTCTGCTGCTTTAAAACCCATTTTGAACTCGAATAAGAAAACTGCTTGAATTTGCTTTTTGTCTAACATCTAAGATAAATGTCTAACAACTAAATAAATATATTTAGTCTAAAATAAATATAACAATGTATATACCTTATACATGAATGTATATACCAACATCAAATAGCAAAATTCAAGAGTAGAATGCAAACCACAATTACCTTTGCACCAACTTAAATACACTTGTGAAAGTTGCTCAGTTGTGTCCAACTCTTTGCAACCCCATGGACTAGAGAGTCCATCGAATTCCCCAGGCCAGAATACTGGAGTGGGTAGCCTTTCCCTTCTCCGTGGATCTTCCCAACTCAAAGATCAAACTCAAGTCTCCCACATTGCAGGCACATTCTTTACCAGCTGAGCCACAGGGAAGCCCATTTGGCATATCTCAATTTTTTTTAATTTTCTATATATCTCAAGATATTTATACATACACTATTTAATTTTATGGTAATTTTAAAGCTAGATGAAAATTTTCTTTAAAATTTTGGGATTAAGAAAATTTATAATTATTATAGTGGCATTTTTCTATTAAATAATCAGAAGAGGAACATATTTTATATGATTATATTATGATAAACACCAGAAAAAAAAAAAAAAGAATAAACTCTGCTCCATGCCCTGAGTCTTCTCTCTTAACAGTGATTTCTGTTATAGGAATCACAGTAGAGATTTTTGACCAGCTCATTTTTTACTGAAATAATTTATATCTCACTTCAAGGAGAATCCTATATGCTTTCTTCTCATGAAATTTCTGACTTAAAAACTTGTATTAACAATTACTTTCCTTTCATTCTATCCTTATATCTATCTACATATCATCCATTTTTTAATATTTGCATTTTCCTCTTATCAACAATTATGTATCGATTTGAGGCCTGTGCTCTAGCAACTACAAATAGTAATTGTGACTGATTACAATGTCAAAGAGATTACAGTTTTGGTTGAGAGATATAAAGTGTGTAATTTATTCTTTAGAAATATGCTAAAAGTAAGGAGCAGTTTATTTCTACAATTTTGTGAATATCATCTAAACTGACAAAAAATAAATGAAAATAAATGAATACGGGTCCCTAAAAATTGAAGAGCAAAGTTTGAGTAGTGCTATGAAAGGTTTTTGTTTTTAAAGACATTTAAGTTTAGAGACACACAGGAGGTAGACATCTTTTTTTCAACTTTCATATAGATTTTTATTTTTCAGTCAATATTTGCTCATTGCATAGAACTATTGTGTCCTTTAATCAACTATGTCTATAAAGAAAACCCAACTTATCCAGTGTATATCTCTTTTACTCTCACACTACTACCACACTCACAATACTTCTGACACCAATTGTGTAAGTTTGTTTTCCCCACACCAACAAGCAATTATCTGTGACAATGGCTGGGCATCCTACAATTTAACTGAATTCTGACATTATCTACCTGGAGATAACATCAGATCCCACAAGCTGAGGGTTCAGTCCTATCAGACGGCTCCCCATTTCAGATGCCAACCACAAGTAGTAGGTCCCTAGATTACCCACAACTTCTATCTAATTTGGCTACAAACCTGAAGTTCCCATGATTTTCTCCCACTTGAATTTGATTATTTGCTAGAACAGCTCACAGATTCAAGGAAAGACTTATATTTACCAATTTATTATATAATTTTATATAGTAAAAATGGATATGATAAATGATACAAAAGAACAGATGAAGAGATACACAAGGGGAGGCCTGGGAGGGTAAGAGTATAGGAGTTTTTTTTCCCATGGATTTGAAGTGCATCACCCTCCTGGTAGGTAAATGTGTTCACCAATCTGGAAGCTCTCCAAATCCTATAATCTGGGGATTTTTATAGAGGCTTCATCACACAGGCATGATTGATCATTAACCTTTTGCGAGTTTCTCTCCCGTCTCTAGAGAACTGGGAGTGGAGCTGAAAATTCTGACTCTAATCACAGTTTAGGCTTTGCTGGTGGCTCAACAGTAAAGAATCTGCCTGCAATGCAGGAGATGCAGGAAACATGGGTTCTCTCCCTGGGTCTGTAAGATGCCCTGGAGGAGGGCATGGCAACCCACTTCAGCATTCTTAGAGAACCAATGGACAGAGGAGCCTGCTGAGCTACAGCCCATGGGGCTGCAAAGAGTCGAACATGTCTGAGAACGCATGCAAACAGGATATGCCCTTTCTGGTGACCAGCCCTCATTCAGGAACCCACCCAGAGTCACCTCATGAAAGCAAAAGACACAGCTATCATCCAGGAAATTCTAAAAGATAAAGAAGCTCAGTGTAAGTAACTTGGGATCAAAAAATCAAATATTAGAACAAAAGATGCTCCTAGTGCTTCACTTAGGAAATTACAAGAGTTTAAAGAGCTCCATTACAGGAATCAGGTGCAGAGACCAATGAATATATTTTCTATTACTTTACAACATCTAACATCAATTTTACCTGAAAGTAAAAGCCATTATGAAAAAAGTAAAAGCCTTTTAGAGATGTGATCATCTATAAATACTCCATTTTAATATTAGCTTAACCTCAGATAGAAGGGAAGAGGAAGAAAAAATAGTCATGTGGTACAACAGTTCTAAAAAAAGGTAATGATATGTGAATGTCACTTTCTGTGTAGTGTGATGTTCTCATTTATTGCTGTTTGTGTTTTCTACTTCACATGGTTTGAATCAGAAGAGATAGTATATTTTAGGTTTAGAAACACTTTTGCTATTTTTGAATTTATCATTTTTCTTTCCCCCTGTACTGTATTGTACTGGCAAAAATCATGAAATAACTTCATTCAAAGTAGAAAAATACACTGAAAATATGGCATCTTGTTGTCATTCTTCATATCCTATTGTCATCTGTAATGACTAAGTGCTGGGGCATATGGGATAATGCTTCTACCAAAAAAAAAAAAAGTAAAATTCTTCCTTTTGAAATTGAGAGGACTCTAAGGATAAATGGGACATAAGAGCTTGTCAATTAATTTTATTTTGTTAGAATGATGTATGTTGGATGAAATGTCACTGTGTAAGAAATGACCATACTATAAGCAGTACAATTTCCTTCACCTTTTATTTTTTAGAAAATAACTGAAATCACTTTACTCTGTGACCAATCCTTCTTTCAGCGTGAGGATTAAAATGTTATTCCATTGTTCACCTTCATGAAAGCAGTTGTCATGCACATTTATAGCAAATGCCAGAAAGGAAATGGAATATTTCAATACCATGGAGAGTTTCATACTCTGAAGATAGCCATCAACATATATTATGTAAGCAAACCTACTTTCCTTTAAAAATCTATTGGAAATAATGGTATATCCTTTATTTTATCACTATATTGGCATTATAATTGTATTTGCCTTACTTTATGAGATGAATTCTATATCAACATATTTCTAAATTACACAAAAGGTAACATAATACTTGAAGAAAATTCAAATTAATAAATCAGTCATTATAATGCATAAAGCTAAGTACAAGTTAATGTGTAAAATATGTTTTATATTTGCTATTTGAAAAATGTTTACTAAGTCAAATCACTCTACAAAATATAAAGACATGTAGTCTTGAATCAGGCTAACCAGAACTTTTTTACATCATGCACAAGTCAAGTCAAAAGGCATTTTAGAAAACAGCTAAGATTATTCTTCGGTTCTTATTTTCAATTTTATTTAAACACATGAAAAATATTAATTGTACTCACACGATGCTAGACATTTTATCTCCATTTAGTCATAACATACTAGTAACGTCAACATCAATCCATTAAGTGTGTAAAAGTGTGTCTCTGTGCATATCTTGCTCAAAGTCAATACCTCGCTAGTATCAGATCCACATATGATCTGAAATGCCAGTAATCTTCATTCAAAAACTATTTATGGAATTGATACTATAGAGTTTAGCAGACACATGAAAACAACATGTGAGACCTATGAGATAATAAGCATGTTGTTCTATGCATAAAGACCTTAGAAGGAGAAGAAAGAGTAAGGGGGATCAAAAAGGTATTTACAGAAATTATGGCTTAAAACTTCTGAAACCTAAAGAAAGAAACAGATATCCAGGTACAGGAAATAATGAAGGTGCCAAACAAATGAACCCAAACAGACCTACACCAATGTATATTATAATTAAAATGGCAAAAGTGAAAGAGAAAATTCTAAAACACAGCAGAGAAAACAAGAGTTAATTACAAAGGAACATCAAAAGGCTATTGGCTGATTTCTGTGCAGAACACTGCAATTCAGGAAGAATTCAAAAGATATATTCAAAATCCTAAAAGGGAAAAACCTGCAAGTAGGATAGTCTAGCTAGTAAGATTATCATAAGATACGAGAGAGAAAAAATTTCTTAGACAAGCAAAAACTAAAAGAATACATCAATATTAAATCTATTCTAAAGAAGTATATTTAAAAGTATTTTTAAACAGAAAAGAAGCAAGGATCAATGTTGTTGTACAGTCACTAAGTTATGTCTGATGCTTTACAACCCTATCGACTACAGCACACTAGGCTTCCCTGTCCTTCACTATCTCCGGGAGTTTGCTCAAATTCATGTCCATTGAATTGGTGATGCCATCCAACCATCTCATCCTCTGTCACGCCCTTCTCTTTTTGCCATCAGTCTTTTTCCAGCATCAGAGTCTTTTCCAATGAGTTGGCTCTCCTCATCAGATGGTCAAAGTATTGGAGCTTTAGCAGCAGCTGTCCTCCCAATGAATATTCAGGGTTGATTCCTTGAGGATTGACTGGTTTGATCTCCTTGCTGTTTCAAGAGCCTTCTTCAGCAACACAGTTAAAAAGTATTAATTCTTAGGTGCTCAGCCTTCTTCACTGTCCGACTCTTCAGTTCAGTTCAGTTCAGTGGCTCAGTCGTGTCTGACTCTTTGCAACCCCATGAATCATGGCACACCAGGCCTCCCTGTCCATCACCAACTCCCGGATTTAACCCAGACTCATGTCCATCGAGTCGGTGATGCCATCCAGCCATCTCATCCTCGGTCATCCCCTTCTCCTCCTGCCCCCGATCCCTCCCAGCATCAGAGTCTTTTGCAATGAGTCAACTCTTCGCATGAGGTGGCCAAAGTACTGGAGTTTCAGCTTCAGCATCATTCCCTCCAAAGAAATCCCAGGGATGATCTCCTTTAGAATGGACTGGTTGGATATTACACCCATAAAAAACTACTGAAAAAAACCATAACACTGAGTAGATAAAACTTTGTCAGCTAAGTGATGTCTCTGCTTTTAAAGATACTATCTAGGTTTGTCATAGCTTTTCTTCCAAGGAGAACTTTTTTAAAATTTATTCATTTTTAATTGAAGGATAATTGCATAACAGTATTGTGTTGATTTCTGCCAAACATTAACATGAATCAGTCATAAGTATCCAAACATCTTTTAATTTCATGGCTGCAATCACAATCCACAGTGATTTTGGANAGTGATGTCTCTGCTTTTAAAGATACTATCTAGGTTTGTCATAGCTTTTCTTCCAAGGAGAACTTTTTTAAAATTTATTCATTTTTAATTGAAGGATAATTGCATAACAGTATTGTGTTGATTTCTGCCAAACATTAACATGAATCAGTCATAAGTATCCAAACATCTTTTAATTTCATGGCTGCAATCACAATCCACAGTGATTTTGGAGCCCAAGAAAATTAAGTCTATCACTGTTTCCATTTATTTTCCCCCATCTATTTGCCATCAAGTTATGTGATTGGATACTTTGATCTTAGTTTTTTGAATGTTGAGTTTTAAGCCAGTTTTTTTTTTCTTTTTTTTTCTCTCCCCTTTCACCTTAATCAAGAGGCTCTTTAGTTCCTATTCACCAAAAAAAAAGATGTCCTTTTTTATCACAGGGGACTGGAATACAAAAGTAGGAAGGCAAGAGATACCTGTAGTAACAGGCAGGTTTGCCCTTGGAGAACAAAATGAAGCAGGTCAAAGGCTAAAAGAGTTTTTCCAAGAGAACACACTGCACTGGTCAAAGCAAACATTCTTTCCCAATAACACAAGGATCTGGAGGAAAGGAAAAAACACAATAGAAAAGAAAACAAATATATAAAAAGATTGTAGATCACTTAAGTAAGCCAGTGTTGTTGTTCAGTTCTAAGTTACGCAGAGCTCTGAGACTTTGGGGACTTAGCATGCTAGATTCTTCTGTCCTCTCCTATCACCTGAAGTTTGCTCAAACTCATGTCCATTGGGTTGGTAATGCTATCTAATGATCTAATTCTTTGCTTCCCTCTTCTCTTTTTGCTTCAATCCTTCCCAGCATCTGAGTCTTTTCTGGTGAGTTGGCTCTTTACATCAGGTGGCCAAGTTTTGGAGCTTCAGTTTCAGCATCAGTCCTTCCAACAAATATTCAGACTTGATTTCCTTTAGAATGGACTGGTTTGATTCCTTGCTGTCCAATGGACTTTCACGAGTCTTCTCCAGCACCACAAGTTGAAAGCAGCAATTCGTTGGTGCTCAGTCTTCTTTATGGTCGGTGCTCAGTCTTCTTTATGGTCCAACTCTCACATCTATGCATGGAAAAATCATAGCCTTGACTCCAAGGACCTTTGTTGATAAAACAATGCCTCTGCTTTTTAATGTGCTGTCTATGTTTGTCAGAGCTTTCCTTTCAAGGAGAAAGTGGCTTTTAATTTCATGGTTGCAGTGACCATCCATAGGGATTTTGTAGCCAAAGAAAGTCTGTTGCTGTTTCCACTTTTTCCCCCTTCTATTTGTCCTGAAGTGATTGGATTGGATGCCATGATCTTAGTTTGTTCAATGCTGAGTTTCATGTCAACTTTTTCACTTTTCTCTTTCACCTTATCAAGAGGCTCTTTAGTTTCTCTTTGCTTTCTACCATAAAAGTGATATCATCTCCATATCTGAGGTTGCTGATATTTCTCCCAGCAATTTTGATTCCTGCTTGTGATTCATCCATTCTGGTATTCCTCATGAAGCACTCTGCATATAAATTAAATAAACAGGGTGACTAAACATGGCCTTGTAGTACTCCTTTCCTGATTTTGCATAAGTCCACTCTTCCATGTCTGGTCTAACTGTCATTTCTTGACCCATATACAGGTTTCTCAGAAGGCAATTAAAGTAGTCTGGTATTCCTGTCTTCCTGTCTCTTTAATAGTTTTCTACAGCTTTTTCTTTTCTTTTTTTTTTTTTTTTGTTGTGATCTATATAGTCAAAAGGCTTCAGAGTAGTCAATGAAGCAGATGTTTTTCTGGGACTTCCTTGCTTTCTCCAAGATCCAATCAATTTTGACAATTTGATCTCTGGTTCCACTGCCTTTTCTAACCTCAGCTTGTGTGTCTGTATGTTCTCAGTTCACAAACTGCTGAAGCCTAGCCTGAAGGATTTTGAGCATAACCTTGTTAGCATGTGAAATGAGTACAATTCTACAGTGGCTGGAATATTCTTTGGCATTGCCCTTTTTTGGGATTGGAGTAAAATTGACCTTTTCAGTCCTGTGGCCACAGCTGAGTTTTCCAAATTTGCTGACATATTGAGTGCAGCACTTAAACAGCACACCATCTTTTAGGATTTAAAATAGCTCAGCTGGAATTCCATCAGCTCCACTAGTTTTGTTCACAGTAATGCTTCCTAAGACCCACTTGACTTCACACTTCAGTATGTCTGGCTCTAAGTGAGTGACACCATTGTGGTGGTTTTGGTCACTGCCTCCTGGACAATGTTAAGAACCTATATTAGTTCTTCAGGCTCTCTACCAGACTTAATCTCTTGAATTTATCCATTATCTCCACTGAATAATCATAAGGGATTTGATTTAGATCACACCCATATGGCCTAATGGTTTTCCCTATTCTCTTCAATTTAAGCTTGAATGTTCCAATAAGGAGCTCATGATCTGAGTCACAGTCAGTTCCAGATCTTGTTTTTGCTGACTGTATAAAGCTTCTCTGTTTTTGTCTGAAAAGAACATTATCAGTCTGATTTTGGTGTTGGACTATCTGTTGATGTCCATTTTTTAGAGCTGTTATTTTTGGACTATCACAAAAGGGTGTATGCTATGATCAGCATGTTCTCATGAAAAACTTCTGTTAGCCTTTGCTCTGCTTCATTTTGAACTTCAAGGCCAAACTTCCCTGTTATTCCAGGTACCTTTTAACTTCCTATTTTTGTATTCCAATGTCCTGTAATGAAAAGGACCTTTTTCCAGTATTAATTCTAGAAGGTGTTGTATATTTTCATAAAACCCATCAAATTCAGCTTCTTCCGCATCAGTATTTGGGGCATAGACTTGGATTACTGTGATGTTGAATGATTTGCCATGGAAATGAACCAAAATCATTCTGTTGCTTTTGAGATTGCACCCAAGTACTATATTTTAGACTCTTTTATTGACTATAAGGGCTACTCCATTTCTTCTAAGGGATTCTTCCCCACAGTAGTAGGTATAATGGCCATCTGAATTAAATTCTCCCATTATATCCATTTTAGTTCAATGATTCCTGAGATGTCAATGTTCACTCTTGCCATCTCCTACTCAACCATGTCCAATTTAACTTAATTCATGGACCTAATATTCCATGTTCCATTGCAGTATTGTTCTTTATAGCATCAGACTTTACTTTCACCACCAGACACATTCACAGCTGAACATCATTTTCACTTTGGCCCAGCCACTTTATTCTTTCTAGTGCTATTTGTAATTGCCCTCTGCTTTTCCCAGTAGTATATAGGGCACCTTCCATTCTGCGGGGCTCATCTTCAGATGTTATATCTTTTTGCCTTTTCACACTGTCCATGGTGCTCTCCAGGAAAGCATACTGGAGTATGTTGCCATTTCCTACTCCAGTGGACCATGTTTTGCCAGAACTCTTCACTATGACCCATCCACCTTGGATGGCCCTGCACAGTATAGATCATAACTTCACTGAGTTACATAAGTCCCTTCATCATGACAAAGTTGTGATCCATGAAGCAAAAAATAAGCTAGTACAAAGAATTAAAATAAAAAATTAAAAATTATGAAAGTAATTATAAATGGAATGAAAATATAAAATAGGACACCAAAATCATAAAATGGGGAGAAGAGTAAGAAAATTAGTTTTTGAATGTGTTTCAGCTCATATGACTACTAGTCTAAAGTAAGAAGATATAGTAACAGGCTAACATACTTGAACACTAGGGTAATCGCAAATCAAAAAACATACAAATAGATTCACAAAAGCCCAAAAGAAGAGAATTCAAGCATAATATAAAAGAAAACCATCAAGCTGAAAAAGGAAAAAGAAAACAAGAGGAAGAAAGAAGAAATACAAAATGAACTGGGAAATTAGGTTTAAAATTGCAATAAATACACAGGTATCAATCATTACCTTAAATATCAATAGACTAAACGTGCTCATCAAAAGATACAAAGTTGCAGACTGGATAATAAAACAAGACCCTTCAACATGATACTTACAAAGACCCACTTTAGGGTGAGGGACACACATAGATTGAAAGTAAAGGGATGGAAAAGGATATTTCATGCAAATGGAAACGCCAAGAAACAGGGGGAGGTAATATTCATATCAGACATAATAGGCTGTAAAACAAAGACATAAAAAAGATAAACATGGACACTGTATAATTATAAAAGTGTTAGTTGCTCAGTCATGTCCAACTCTTTGAGACCCCATGGACTCTAGCCCACCATGTTCCTCTGTCCATGGAATTCTCCAGGCAAGAATATTGGAGTGGGTTGCTATTCCCTGCTCCAGGAACCTTCCTGACCCAGGGGTCAAACTTGGGTCTCCTACATTGCAGGCAGTTTCTTTACCATCTGAGCCATTTATAATCATTTATAATGATAAAAGAATTTTTATTTCATTTCATTTTTTATATATTATATATAATCTACTATATATGTATGTATAATCTACTATATGTATATATTATTTCATTTATTATACTGATAAAATGACTTGATTTATTATCATTTGTAATGATAAAAGGATCTATTCAAAACTCCCTGAAGACAAAGTTCAGACTTCACTGGGGAATCCTACCAAATATACAAAGGACAAATTATATGGAATCTTCTCAAACTCTTCCAAAACATGAAAGAAAACACTCTCAAAGTCATTCTATAAAACCACCATCACTCTGATACCAAAACCAAACAAAGCCTTTACCAAAAAAGAAAACTAAGAACCAGAACAAATAATCATAAAATTTATATGGAACCACAAAAAAGCAGAATTGTCAAAACACTAGTGAGGGAAAAGAACAAAGCTAGAGGTATGACTCTCCCAGAATTCAGACAATACAGAGCTACAGTAACCAAACAGTATGCTATTGGCACAAAAACAGACATGGATCAATGGAACAGAATAGCAAGCTCAGAAACAAATCCACACACCTATGGCCAACAAATCTTCAACAGAGGAGACAAGAATATACAATGGAGAAATGACAGTCTCTTCAGCAGTGCTGTTGGAAAAGTTGCACAGCTGCATGTATTAGTTCAGTTCAGTTCAGTCGCTCAGTCGTGTCCGACTCTTTGTGACCCCATGAATCGCAGTACGCCAGGCCTCCCTGTCCATCACCAACTCCTGGAGTTCACTCAGACTTGCATCCATCAAGTCAGTGATGCCATCCAGCCATCTCATCCTCGGTCATCCCCTTCTCCTCCTGCCCCCAATCCCTCCCAGCATCAGACTCTTTTCCAATGAGTCAACTCTTCACATGAGGTGGCCAAAGTACCGGAATTTCAGCTTTAGCATCATTCCTTCCAAAGAAATCCCAGGGCTGATCTCCTTCAGAATGGACTGGTTGGATCTCCTTGCAGTCCAAGGGACTCTCAAGAGTCTTCTCCAACACCACAGTTCAAAAGCATCAGTTCTTCGGTGCTCAGCCTTCTTCACAGTCCAACTCTTGTAACTCAATGAAATTCAAACACACTCTCATACACCCTTACACCAAACAGAAAAAAAACTCAAAATGATTTAAATACTTAAATATTTCTGACATAAATTGTAACAATGTTGTCTTATGTTAGACTCCCACGGCAAAATAAATAAATACAAAAATAAGGCTGTCACACAGCAAAGGAAATCATAAACAACAATAAAGACAACTTACATACTGGGAGAAAATACTTGCAAATGATGTGACTGAGTGTGGCTTAATTTCCAAAATACTGCAAACAGCTCATATAACTCAATTACAAAAAAACAACCTAATTAAAAACAAAAAATGGGCAGAAGACATAAATAGACATTTCTTTAAAGAAGACATGTAGATTGTCAACAGGCACATGAAAAGATGTTCAACACTGCTAATCACTAAGAAATGCAAATCAAACCTACAATGAAGTAGCAATTCACACCAGTCAGAATGATCATCATCAAAAGGTCTACAAATAATCAATGTTAGAGAGGATATGGAAAAAAGGGAACCTCCTACATTGTTAGTGGCATTATAGAGTGGTGCAGCAACTATGGAGAACATACTGGAGGTTTCTTGGAAATTAAAAACAGGGTTATCATATGATCCATCAATCCCACCCCTGGTTGTATATCCAGAATAGATGAAAACGCTAATCAAAAAGACCCATGGACTTCAATGTTGAACACTATTTACTACAACCAAGACATGGAAGCAACCTAGGTGTCCATCTACATATGGATAGATAAAGATATAGTGGACATACTTTATAGTTGTTCAATCGCCCAGTCATGTCTGATTCTTTGCCACCCCATGGACTGCAGTACATCAGGCCTCTCTCTCCTTCACCACCTCCTGAAGTTTGCCCAAATTCATGCCCATTGCATCAGTGATGCCATCTAGACATCTCATCCTCTGTTGCCCTCTTCTCCTTCTGCCCTCAATCTTTCCCAGCATCAGGGACTTCTCCAATGAATCAGCTGTTCACATCAGGTGACCAAAATGCTGGAGTTTCAACTTCAGCATCAGTCCTTCCAACAAGTATTCAGGGTTGATTTCCCTTAAATTAAACAGTTTGATCTCCTTGCTGTCCAAGTAACTCTCAGGAGTCTACTCCAGCACCAGAGTTCGAAGGCATCAATTCTTTGGTGCTCTGCCTTTTTTATGGTCCAGCTCTCAGAATCACATATGACCACTGGGAAGGCCACAGCCATGATAATATGGACCACTGTCAGCAGAGTAATATCTCTGCTTTTCAGCACACTGTCTGTCATAGCTTTCTTGCCAAGAAGCAAACATCTTCTGATTTCATGGCTGCAGTCATCATCTACAGTGATTTCAGAGCCCCAAAAGAGGAAATTTTCTCCAGTTGTAATGGAAACTACTCAGCCATTAAAAATAATGAAATTTTGCTAAACTTCACATATGGAGTATCTCAAAAGACCAGTGCAAAATCAAGCAGTAAATGATACAAATTCCCAGAAAATACATTTGAAAATTTAACTATTCAAATTTACTTTAAAATTTTCATCTTTGAGAATTTCCCACAATTAATTTGTATGATTAACTTTCTTTTATCAATTAGAATCATCAAAATAGTTATTTTATATTTTTGTTTCAGTAAGAATAGTGTTGCTAGATAAAACACAGAACTTGTTGTAAATTGAATTTAAGATAAAAAGTAGATTTATTTAAGTGTATGTTCCATGCAATATTTAAGAAATGCTTAGAGTAGGAAAGTATTCATTGCCTACATGAATTTCAAATTTATCTGAGCCTCTTCTATTTCTATTTGCTAAATTTGTAAATCAGAGGGGCTGACACTGAGACAATTTAATATTTACTCAAACATTTTACAGTTAATTAGAAAATATATGCAATTGAATATCCATTTTTTTCTGTCTTTAGTATCCATCCTAGCAAAGTCTATAAACTACTTAAAACTGTTCACTAGACTTTGAGGTGCTGTTAAAGCACTGTACTTAACATGTCAGAACATTTTGAAAATTTAGCAGTGGCCACAGGACTGGAAAAGGTCAGTTTTCACATTAATCCCCCAAAAAGGCAATGCGAAAGAATGTTCAAACTACCATACAACTGCGTTAATTTCATATGCTAGTGGGCTGCAGTCCATGGGGTCGCTAACAGTCGGACAGACTGAGCTACTTCACTTTCACTTTTCTCTTTCATGCATTGGAGAAGGAAATGGCAACCCACTCCAGTATTCTTGCCTGGAGAATCCCAGGGATGGGGGAGCCTGGTGGGCTGCCGTCTATGGGGTCACACAGAGTCGGACACAACTGAAGTGACTTAGCAGCAGCAGCAGCAGCACCAAGGTAATACTCAAAATCCTTCAAGCTAGGCTTCAGCAGTAGTTGAACCAAGAACTTCCAGACGTACAAGCTGGACTTAGAAAAGGTAAAGGAACCAGAGGCCAAACTAAACACCTGCTTTGTCATAGAAAAAGCAAGGGAATTTCAGAAAAACATCAACTTCTGTTTCACTGACTACTCTGGAGCCTTTGACTATGTGAATCACAACAAACTGTGGAAATTTCTTAGAGAGATGGGAATACCAGACCACCTTGCCTGTCGCTTGAGTAATCTATATGAAGATCAAGAAGCAACAATTAGAACCAGACATGGAACAATGGATTGGTTCAAAATTGGGAAAGCAGTACAATAAGCTATATATTGTTATTCTGGTTATTTAACTTATATAGAAGGCTGGATATGAAATACTGGGCTAGATAAATCACAAGCTGGAATCAAGATAGCCATGAGAAATATCAACAACCTCAGATATGCAGATAATACCACTCTAATGGCAGAAATTGAAGAGGAACTACAGAGCTTCTTAAGGAAAGAAATGAAAAGTAGTCTTAAAACTCAATATTCGAAAAACTAAGATCATGGCATCTGGTCACATCACTTCGATGCAAATAGAAGGGGAAAAAGTCAAAACAGCTACAGACTTTATTTTCTTGGGTTCCAAAATCGCTGCAAATGGTAACTGCAGCCATGAAACTGAAAAATGCTTGCTCCTTGGAAGGAAAGCTATGACAAACCTAGATGGCATATTAAAAAGTGGAGACATCATTTTATCACCAAAGGTCCTTATAGTCAAAGCTCTGGTTTTTCCAGTAGTCATGTATGGATGTGGTAGCTGGACCATAAAGAAGGCTGAGCGCCAAAGAATTGATGCTTTTGAATTGTGATGCTGGAGAAGACTCTTGAGAGTTCTTTGGACTGCAAGCAGATCATTTCAGTTAATCCTAAAGAAAATCAACCCTAATATTCATTGGAGGGACTGATAGTGAAGCTGAAGCTCCAATACTTTGGCCACCTGTTGTGAAGAGCCGACTCACTGAAAAAGACCCTGATTCTGGGAAAGATAGATGGCAGGAGAAGAAGGGGGCAACAGAGGATGAGATGGTTAGATAGCGTCTCTGTCCCAACATACATGAGTTTGAGCAAACTCTGAGAGATAGTAAAGAACAGGGAAGCCTGGTGTGCTGCAATCCATGGAGTCACAAAGAGTCAGACATGACTTAGCAACTGAACAACAACAACATAAACTATCTGGTAAACGGTGCTGAGGCAAATTTTATATCTATGGAAAATGCATTTACTCTTCATTCTATTAAAAAATATATATTTTAAATGCTAAACTGTGGAAAATCAAATTTTAGTAAGAAAAACTTGTAGAAATTTCTATTTATCTTTGAGTTGGAAAATATTGTTAACAAATCTGTATGAAAAGGAATTAAAAAGTTGACAATTTTGAGAGTATTAATATGAAAAGTATCACATTACTTTCATAGCACCAAAATAAGAATAATTGGGCAAGCCATTAGTGGATATTTGTAAGAAAATAAATTATATTTATATGCAAAACATATAAGCATCTCCATCATTTCAACTGGTGAAAGCACAAACAAGCCAAGAAAATAATTATCAAAAGTCATGAAGAAGCATTTTGCAGGAAAGAAATCACATGTGGCCCATAAACCTCAAAAAGGATGCTTGACATTGTAAATAATTCTTAAAACACATTAAAATTCACCATTTTATTCCCAATAGCCTGATAAAAAGTAAAAAGGCTGGCAATGCCAAATCTTGGCAAAAATAATGCAGAGTCTTCTCCAAAGAGCATAAATTGATGCCACTATGTAATGGGTACTATGATCAAATCTGAATTTATGCTTCAGATTATTCTTTTTTTATGAACTATAATTGTTTTGGTTTAGGTTTAATAAAGTATGCACAGATATAAAGAATAAACTAGTATATAAATTGGTATCAGTATAAAAGTCTGCATATGCATAAACCATACTAACTTCAGGATTGCAGTTTCCTTGGAGAATAAGCTAAATTAAATGGGCCAGAGGAAGTTCAAATATATCTGTATCTCTTTATATTTCTAAAGTTCTTAAATTTCTAAAAATTCTTTTAAGTCTGAAAATACATTTTTAGGTGCATATTATTTCTAATAATAGTTAACTTTTTCAGCATTTACTATTTAGCTAGTTCTTCTATGTTAAACACTTTACATCCATCATATAGTTTATATATATTTTGTTTCTGTTCAGTATTTAATAGGAACACATTTTAAAAAGCAAGTCTTGAAAGATAATAAGAGGAAAGTGAGAATATTCTTCTTAGGCATTTCTTTTTTAGCAAAAGCTGCAAGACATTGACCTTTGTGACACTTTGATCAAACTGATTGGCAGCATTTGTTGATAGTGAACAGACGGTGTGGCAGAGTGCCCGGGATGTTGCTGGATCCTGAGGTTATTAGTTCAGCAAAGGAATCATCTGAGAACTGGTCAAGGCTTGTTAAACCTAGACAGTTGGAGAGTATATGTTCTACAGTTTCACAGAGAAGATGCTGATTGATCTTTCAGAAAGTACAGTTCTCCAAACCAGACTACCTTAGGGAAATACCAACCTGAATTAGAAAGAGAAATAAGATTGTTTTTGATAAAAATATAAGTTCTGTTGAATGATAATGATAAGTTCTGTTGAACGAGAAATAATTTTATTACTATTAGTATGGATGCAACATGCAACAGTTATGGCCACTAAGGTTTCTGCTAATGCATCTTTAAGAAATGGATCAAAATATGTACATAGGAAAACAGATCCTTGTGAAATAAATTGCATTTGTCTGTTCAGTCACTCAGTGGTATCCAACTCTTTGTGACCTCATCGTCTGTAGCCCGCCAGGCTCCTCTGCCCATGGAGTTTTCCAGGCAAGAATACCAGAGTGGGTTGCCATTTCTTTATTCAGGTAATCTTCCCAACCCAGGGATCATACCTGCATCCCAGGGATCATACCTGCATCTCTTGCTCCTTCTGCATTGGCAGGAGGATTCCTTACCACTACACCACCTGTTTCAGCATATCAGCATTTACACTGCACTTAATTTTAACACTATATATAATTTTTACCAGCTTATTTTCATTATCAATTTCCTTAGTATGACCTTTAAAAATTTATTAACTAGAAAAATAAAAATAAAACCTAATGAGTTCATCCGATGGATTAGGAGCTCTACTAGTATTCTATACATCTTAATGCTATTCAACACAAAGTTTAATGCTGCCCCCTCCACACTTCACAAATAAGAAAACACAGGCTAAGCTAGAACATTACTGTTAAACAAAAGAAAAAGATGTCAATTTCAGAACCATCTTTATCAAATTCAATGATTTTTTTCACTAGTTTTCAGTGAGAGTCACTTTTCATTCTATAGAAAAGCACAAGCTAGTGGAGTTAAAATCCAAGACATCTGATTCTGATGTACACTGTTTGTGTACAATTTCCTGTTTATTTTACATATGCTGCACAAGATCACTTTCTCTAAGATCCCACATCAAAAGGTGCTTTGTAGTTTTGCCAAATAATGTCTGATATGGTTTTACCATTTGTTTGTCAAACAAGCATGAGAGGAATACATGACTTGTACAGTTATAACAATTTTGTGAAGAAATTCAGAAGTATGTTCAGCTTGTTCAAGGTCACAGAGCTAGTATATGTTCAGGATTTGAATCCAAAACTTTTGATTTCCAGATCTAGTAAATTTCCACAACACTCGGGTGATTTTCTAACATCAAAGACATGTGACATGCTTTTAATCTGATGAAAACATTGATGTCTTATTAGATTGATCATCTTATACCTGTGCTAACACTGTATCTTCTCTTTCTACCTCTTAGACATCAAAAACCTATTTCTTTATATTTTTACTTATTATTTTAAAAAGTTTTAATTTTTAACTTATCTAAAAAGAGTTGTGACTCAGATAAACAGTCCACAGCCTTTGTTAAAACCTGATGCAAACTTGACAGAAAATTTAGTCTCAACATTGTCTTTCCAAAGAAATACAATACTGAAATGCATACTATGATTAGGAAGAAATTTAGAAGACTGT